>JANHZU010002968.1:13652-24052 GCA_032468055.1 Acrochordus granulatus
AACCTGCCAGTTTATATCAGCTGATTTCTTCTTCGGTAATGTTTATTTGCTTCAAGGCAAATTTACTCCAGTCTCTATATAAAGGTACTCAAAGCAGTAAGAAAATAAATTCTAAAATAGGCTATAGTTTTCTAAAACATAAACAGACCCAGTTGAGATAAGCTTTTAGATGTTAATGTCCATTTACTTATAAGATTCCTTGTCCCCAGCCACAGATATAGATGGGTTAGAGAAAGGTCTTTTAATCAGTGAGGGTGAAAAAATGAGCTTGAATATGTCTAAAACAGCATTGAAGCCCTAATTTAAACTTCAGCTGCACCATCGCTTGCACATTTTTCTGTTCTTCAATCTCCATATGTAGTAAAGAGATCTCTATTATGTCTATGTTATGTCTATTATTAATACTCATTAATCCAGGTCATGATTTGTAGCAAAATTTCAAAAAATGCAAAACTTTCTCAAAAAGGCAGCTGGACTTTTATTAGAATCGGAAATGTTTCATCTCCTATCCAAGAGACTTTCTCTTTCCCATGTGGAAATAGAAGAGATTTCTGTTCTGTAAAAGTTGGGATTTGAATGAATATATTAATCTGAAATATGTGTTTTTTTGCAAGCATCATTGTGTAATATAGACATATTTCCAGAAATTAAATGTAATAACTTAAAGCTATCTAACTGCTCAGACAAAATGATATAGGTAGAAGCCCCAAAACACATCATGGGGCTTCTTTCTGTTTCTTTCTAAATATGTACATTTCCTTCCGCATGCTATAATCTCAATAAGCCCTTCTGCTTTGTTATTAAAGACAATAAAATGTTACCAAGCTTCTGTTTCCAGGACTATTTTAAAAATAGTTTTGGATATCTGAAATAATGTGTCTTTTCTCTCAGTTTCAGTTTCTTTGCTTTGAACTTCCCCCTTCCTGGTGGTCATCATCAACACACAGCAGATAAAGTTTTCTTAAAAGTATACAGATCTTCCCTGAATAGCTTGTTTCTTTGCCAAATTTTAATCTCTGAAAAACCACAGAACTTGTGGCTGTTTTAATGCTGAGCATCTAATGGCTATGTAGCAAATTTATGACAGATGAAGACAAAATAGACTGCTGCCCAGACTTAAATTTGCTCAGACCTGCTACCTGAATAATCTATACCTCTTCTCCTTTAAAAAAAATGCAACACAAAAGTAAACTTTAAAAAAAGAATAAAAGCTTTTTGTTTTAGATCTTTTCCCATCATTTACTGTATCAACCTAAATGGTAAAGAGGCCAGCTAACAATATTGGTGATTCATTGTTTTATTTTTCACTTTTAAAGGAGGGGGGAGAAGAGAAAAGTGTGTAATAAAAAGGGCTTCTGCTATATTTAGAATAAAACTTCATGCATCCTCTTTCAGGATGTGAACTTAATTATAGTGTGCTCTAAACTTCACATTTGTAAAGATTTCTCCCCCTTCTCTCTTTCTCTTCTGAAGCCTATTTTTATTATACATATATAACAGCAGCAGAATGGTAACATACATGAATTTTGTGCAATTCCGAACAGATTGCCTTTAGAACTAAAAACTGCATTGTTGAGATTTTAAAATCTCCAAACTTTCTAGAAGTACATATTGTATATGGTATATAAATAGATTGGCACTCTGGGTTTGAAGATTAATTAATATTTAGTTTTGGGGTGATACAGCATGGTTCACTTTGCCAAGTCTTTAATAAGAAGTCATGTCCAACTTAAAGAAAATTTCGTCATGGAGCCTGCCCTTTTTGATTTATACAAATCATTTTTCAAATCAGATGTCCCAGGATACTTGATACGTACGAATATTTTTATTAAGAAATGAGAAACAAGTACAGTAGAATTCTGTTTTTTGTTTGGTGATAAAAGAGGTAATAATTGCAACCAGAAAAACCAAACTAGGAATTCTAATCCTATGTACATATACTTTTAAATATGTGAATGTGTTTATTATTTATTAACAGTGCTTCTGTGCTATTGCAAGGAGAATCTTCTCTAAAGCAGCTTTCAGTAATTATAAGAAACAAACACGTTTCATTTTTCTGAGCAGATTTATATATCTGTACATATATTGATTTATATTTTAAGAGTTCACCTGTTAAAATATCAGCACTGTGAAGCCACCAAGAGTCTTCAGAGATTGGCGGCATAGAAATATGTAAAATAAATAAATAATGATGTAATTATCTCAAAAGCTGTCATTTTCCAGGTGAATTTTGTCTAGATTCAATCAATCATTGTTTAAGGCTAAGGACATATTTATTTATACATGAATAAATACATTGTCTTAGTGTGGGAGAAGTCAGTCCAATTGGGAAGCTGGACTAAAAGACAGAACCTAGTTCAGTCGCACGATGAGCCTCCCTGCCAGATCCTGCCTTTCTCCAGGCAGATCCAACAGCTTAGAAGTTGCCCCCTGCCTCCTCTTAGCAAAGGTTTCTTGCCAAAGAACTGAGAGAAGCAACAGCTTTAGGACTGGTCAAGCCTGCCACTTCAGTTGACACAATAACAAAATTGAACTGTGCCACACTTCATATCTCTGCATAGTCTTTGCAGGTTGTTGTGAAAAGGGATGACTGCACATAGGCCGCTCACTAGTATGTGCTGTAGTGCAGCATTTGTGAATTTGACATGTTTAATTCCAGTTCAAGATGCTTGCACTGTTAGAGCTAAATGGTTGTTTTATACATTGTGCCTTTTATATATTAAAGACACAATATGATGTTTTATGTATAATTATAGAGCAACCTAGAGCTCAGGTATTTTGGGGTATGTTTTGGTATTTTTTTCTGGGTTCTTCACATTTTGATCCCAATGACTGATATGATTTGACTTTAATAAGGTTTTAAACTACAGATGGTGTCATTTTTAATAGTTTTGTCAAATATTTCATCTGTAAGTTTATTGTGATACATTTTACTCTAGTGTTGTTATGTATTACCTTATACTGCTGTTTATTGATGTTGCAAGTATGAGCTGCTGTACTGGAGTCAAATTCCTTGTGTGTCTAACTGTGCTTGGTCAATAAAGTATCTAAGTATTAGTTTTGTATGTTTCTATGAGTGAAGGATTACTATAACAAGGATCTGAATTCTTTGTGGAAAGGCTTCCATAAAGAAAATATTCAGATATTAATTGTAACATAATTTATTTTGGACAGCAGTTCTTAGTTTTATTTTCAGGAATTTTATCTTTAGCTGGTTACACTGTACTTGCCATTCGGGTTTTGCACTGCAGTGCTATTTGAATAATAAGATGTCCTGAAGTGTCCATGTTTCTCAAGGGTTTCATATATCTCTGAAGGTGAAGCTGAGAGCAAAAATATCAGCAAAAGATATACCTACTGTTTGCTGTGAGAAGTTGCTGTGAGTATCTGGTGTTTATTTTGTTGCAAAGTGGTGACAGATATAGTAAGCCTCTTTGGGGAGAGAGATTGCAGATATCCATCTATCTTTATGTCTCTGTGTGTACTTCCACAATCCATGTCAGAACTGCTTATTTGCAAACAAAATCTCAGGCTGACCTCAGGAAGCAAAACAGTGCACTGAATGTCAACAGCCGCCTATTATAATATGATTATAACACCTGAAGTTTGAATGGCTGAATTGGATAATGTAAATATTTACCAGAGATGGGTTGTTGTGGTGGGATCACTCAACAGTGATTGGCAGATTTAACCTCTACAAATTTAAAAAATCTGTCTAGAACATGCATGAGGCTTATGTTGCTTACTTCTCTTTTTATGTGTGTGCTTTTCCTTGCACATGAGGACACAAATGACAAATTCTCTCTCTCACACACACACACTCACATATGTCACGCGCACACACACAGTCTGCAATGTAGCTCAAATTCTACAAATATAGAATAGGCCATGCATGTTGCTAATACATTACTTGGTTTAATATAACACTGATATTTCTTTTCTATAGGACATTCACAAAACACCTGATACGGCTTTATACTCTAACATTTCCTTCCTTATGTCCAAAACCTTTCAGTGATGTTTTTCACAAGTCCTAGTCAGCAAAGATCCTTTCTAATATTAAATAAAAGTTTCCTGTTCATCAGTTAAACCATTTTTTCTTTTTGATAATTTCATCTGGGACAATTATGAATACCTTCTCAGTTACCCCAGAAACCTACCTATATACTCCATTTCCTCAATGACAACTTACAACCTCTTCTACAGTCATCCAAGCATTATTACACTAAAATAATAGAAATGCTGAGAGGCCTCATATCATTTCAGCAATCGCTGATTAATGATATAAAGATGTTCTAAGTAACTAGTAGGAAAATGACTCTCTTTCTTCTTTGTTTTGTTTCTGTTTCTTTGGAGGGGGAAACTTAATTCTTTACTTTCCATGCTTGAAATAAAGATAAATAAGTAATCAAAGATTTCCCTTGCAATTAAAATAGCATAGAAATTGACAGTAGAAATTAAGGAGCTATTGATCACTAATGTACCTGCAAGAAAATAAGCAGTTTCATAAATTAATAGTATCTTGTAAAGCCTTTGTTGGTGCTTCTCCTTTCCATAACAGCAATCATTTGTGAAGTTTAAAAATATTTGAAACTCAAACTATTATTTCAGCAATTGATGTACCATAAGCATACAATAGCCCCTATATATTGTTGGATTTCACTTCCAAATATTCAAAATATATGTTGACTAAAAGTCTGATGCAGATCAGAAAGAAGAAAAATGTTGAGAAATCCCATTCAATTATTTCTCTTGTGACATCCTTTAAGGACAGGTGTCTGTTCTGAAGAGGCATGTGAGTTGGGAGTTGTTGGATGGGGTCCATGCATTTTCAACTCTATGCTTAAAGATCTGTGTGCTTTCACAGGGAGTGTAGCAAAGTTAAAATAAACTTTTAAAACCCTTTATGTGAACACACTTGGAGAAGTAAATTTTCAGTTTTTCTTACTGATTCTTTTGGAATGGATTTGCATACATAACTCTGACAAAAGTTAAATATCCTTATTCATATCTGTAGTGAATGCAGATCAGAGAGCTACTACCTGTCAGAAACATCTAATATTTTCTTACATATGCATATCTGTTCATAAGCAGAGAAGATTTTCCAAAGAAAGGAGCTAATTTACTTTACTCAACTTTCACAAAAATGCCTGCTTACAAAATAAATGGAAAAAAATCATGTGCCATGTATAATTTTAAATACTTCAGATCCACTGGACTTACACTTCTCTCGTCCATACTTTGGAGCTTTGTGTTTTAAGGGAGGAAACTCTGCATTTATCGCATAGAGCCACATTCCTATGTGACACAATTCTAGCCCAATTAGGTGTTCCTGGATTCTTCTATAGCTCTCTTCCTTTATCTGGTTTTAATTGATTATATCTCTAGTTTAGGCTTACATGTGGATCCTTTATGTTCCTGAAAGAATGAACTATTAACAGCAATTTTCACCAGTAGTTAAATGCCACTGAATTTTAGGAGCTGGAAGCAAATAGTGAAGACAACTAGTTGCCATGAAGCCATTTTGTGGGCTTTCTAACATTATTTGTACAACCAGGGCAGTATTATGTTGAGCATGGACTTTATTTAAACCAGTAGACTTCTTGTGAAACCCATGTAAGAAAAACTTCCTAGTGGAGCCTGTGATTGCATTGAAAATAAGCAAGCATAAAACAAATTTTTTTTGGTGTCTGTTCCTAAAATAATAATAAATTTTTGAGTGTAGATTAGCTATAAAAGTGCACCTGAAAGCACAGTTCTAGCAATTTCCCAAGCTTTTGATCTAACAGTTTAATTGCAACAAGACCTCAAAATTAACCTGGAAAAACAAGGGCTTTTCCCTCACTGGATTTTGTTGAGCCCACAGTAGCGTCCATTAGATTGTAAGTGCACTTCACTGACCCTTTAACACAGTAGCTCAGAGATGGATATGCATTCAATGAGCTTCTCATATCTCCCCTTTCTTGTTTTTCATGAAGTAAAAATCTGACGTCTACCCTAGATAAGGAAGTAACTATTGGCTTTCCCTGTCATTATTGATGATAACTTTTGCCAAAGGCTGAAAGCCAAACTATTAGTATTTGTTCAGTCTTGTGCAACAAAGCTTCCTAGCTAATGTAGTTATGGCAGGAATTCAGGGAAACAGCTTAATTGGAAAAGGTTCCCTTTCTACAAACCTTGCTTTCAAAAATATTAGAAGCAGTAATTTCTATTGTTTTCAATCATCTGTTTTAAGACAGAGGAAGTAGGGTTTTCTCCCAACATCTTAGTTTTTAAAAATAACTTAAGTTGATATGCAACTTCTACTGCTTCAAGTGTTGACTGTCATAGGGTGAAAGATGGATATCATCCCCCAGCCCCAGCTTTGAGAGGTAGATCTCTGATGGTGTTCTTGAAAATAAAATAAAAATCACAGCAACTTATTTGCTGTTTTGCTGCTCAGATGTTTACCTCACCCCTTTGATATAAAACTGCTTTTGTATGGAAGAAAAGGTCCTTTTGTCAGTGGAGAAATATTTCAGAAATTGATAAAAGATGGGGACTGAGAGAAAACTGGGCTGTATTTTTTAATGCCTCTAGGACAAGGAGACTGAGGAAAGGGGAGCCTCTTTGTTGATCTTTGCAACACACAGCATTGCTAACAGGCAGATGCTTAAAGCCTCTCTTAACAATGTACATTTGCTCTCACTAGTTCTTCCATTGATTTCCTCCTGCCCTCCACAGACCTGGCTGCAGTTAAGCCTTGCGTCTTCCACGTGATGCTGAGCTGAATCAGATTTTCCTTTTAGTTGTTCGATCAAATTTTCCTTCCTAGAGCTTAGAAGGCTCACTTGAGACCTTACAGTAATTGCCTCCCTATGCTGTACTGCTGATACCTTTATTGTATTGGTGTAGGATTTCAGAGGATTGTGTTTAACATGCAGTGAGCTGCAGCAATGCAAACAGCCTCACTGTTTAAACAAGCATCCATTAGGCCAGGAAACAAGACAGTGCCAGTCCATTTGGTGCTGTTTAGTGCTGGCTTCTTACAGCAAAATGGTGTGGGAGTACCAAGAGGAGAAAAATTAGGGGAGGGTAAATGGAGAAAAAAGGGGGGTGCCTTTTCTGCAATATCAGAAAAACATGGAGGATATCTGGGTAATTTTGTGGGAAAGTAAGAGGGTGGTCATGAACTGTTGTGAATAAAGATATGCACTAAAGTCATTAATATCTCTCTCTGCTAGAATATCAACCTCCTACTCAAAGGGGAATAACATGTCCTATGTGAAGAGCTCAAAAAGAACAGCATGCATTTTTAAGTGAGCCTTTTTATACCTCCTTTTTCTACCAAGGGAAGAGAAAGGAGGTATTTTTCCAAGCAGCCGAAATAATTATTTGTTCAAGCAAGAAACCAAAAAGCCCCAATGTTTGTGTAACAGCCTGATACACTACATTAAAACAACAGTTATCATTTTAAAACCCTGAAAAATTAGCTTGCTTATATTAACAGGGTAGCACCAATCATCCCTTTCAGCATTTCTAATAAAGCTTCTTTGTTTAACTGATTATGATTAAATGATTCTAGCCTAATTTTTCTATTATTTTGCAAAATAATTTTTCTTATTATGTTCCAAATGGAAGGCCATTTGGAATTAAATAGATCAAAACAAAACAAGAACTGAAAATTCATATGAACACTATATAATTTAAAACTAAGATGTATGTGTCTTGTTATCTTAGTTTTATCATGGATGCACTTAGTTTTTGGATTTTCCAGGAGCTTTACGTTTCTTAAAAGTTCAACTCCTTTCCTAAATAGGAGAGTGTACTCTTACTCTTATTTATATGACTGTCAGAAGCATCTGTTCAGTGATGCATGGGACATTCCTGGTGATGAGTAATGTACTCCACTCTGCTATGCCATTTATGAATGCAGTTTTGGAACTGTTCTAAATAACTTTACACAATTTTATTGTAAATATAGCAGTCCTTACAAGCATAAGAACATACACAAGGCTCAAAGCCTATAGTTTTCTTTTAAGAATCTGCATTCCCCTATCTGCCATAGAGGCATAAGTCATATTTCCCTGTTCACCTACCTCTTGGCAAAGGGAGGAATAAATAAAACATACAAAACAAGGATTCCTTTTGTTGGAAAATTAATATCCAATATAATCTGCACTCACATGCTCCCAATCCCTAAGTCCACATTAAGAAAGTACATACAGTAGGACTTTCAGTTTAGTCATAAAAATACAGCTTAATATTTATTTATTAAAATCAGTAAACCAAAAAACAATTAATGACAAAAGGCAGGCAAATGAGAAAGACATGAATAATAGGCAAGAATTAATATTGGCTCTCCAGTAAGCAAAATGTACAGAACTTTGCAACTGACATATAGGCATGCTGGTGACAAAGTGCCTGGATCATGATCTCATGACCATAGGGATACTGCAGTGGCCACAAGTTTGAGGATTTGTTGTAAATCTCTTTTTTCAGCACTATCATAACTTCATACAGTTGCTGAATGAGTAATCAGTATGCAAAGACTATTTGTATGTTACTTAGAGTAAGAGCAGTGTCTGGGACAATTAAATCATCTGGTCCAACCAGTTGCCAAAAGAAATGGAAGACTAGCACCAGAATATACTGGGAGGTAAGCTAAAGAAGGGGCTTAAGATGCCTCATTGTGGACAATGGAACTAGATACTCAAGACCTGAAAGTGCCCAAGCTACTATTTTAAATTCTATTATATAAGATTGAGTGAGTTGTGATGGCATGCAAAAATATTAATAGGTTGATTTAGATGTTTATTAGAATTAGAATAAACATGTTATTTCTATTACTTAGTACTGGACATTCACTGTACAGTTTTTGATTTTTATAAATTGTATGCATGCCCATGAAGCTTTGTATATTGCACATGTTTGAATGCACTGTGCACATACATTGAATGATTTTTGTTTCAACATTTTGATACATTTTTTTGGCAGTTGAAACAATATTAGAGTCCTCCAGTGAGCAAACTCATTTTTCTAGGTTATGAAAATTCTGCTTGGGTAGTGTTTTTATTAGCATTTCTTTTGCATTTCCATTTGTCAGCAAAATATACTTTTGGCTTTTGTTCAAAAAGCAAGTAAGAATGTTGGACATTGTTGATAACAGGTATGCATTTTTGATGGCAGTTGGAAAAGGTTAAATGAGTAAAATTAAATTCTACATAAGCAACGCTAACTAGTTTCAATATTCCTGGTTACTCAGCTGACTGTACAAAAATTTCAGCCATGAACCTGACTTTCATAAGACAGCTGAACCAAAATTTGAACAAGGATGTCACAATCTTGTGTGAATATATGGGGAGATGGTGTTGAGTGCCATAGCAAGAATAACTCCTGTGTTGTGATTCTCTGTTTCAGGGTACCTCATGTGTTTGTTGTGGCAGCACTCTAAAGGAAATACCAAACCTCCCCATTCTAGGAGGATCCAGGAGCCTGTCAGTTATCAATAACATTAAAAATGGCTTATAGTGCCCTAGATCAGTGAACACAGAACCTTGTTCAGTTGCTTTATCAAGCAGTTCAGGAGAGCAAAAAACATTTTAAATGGTTAATAACTCCCTTGCTAAATAAGTGTCATATTTTGTATTAATGGTATTAGATATATTTATCTGATGGTGTTGTAAAAAAGAGACAGTGACTTTTTTGCACTGGTGATCTTGGAATGGCACATCAGATGCTACCCTTCAAACACATAAAGAAGCCAAATTTGATTTCATTTAAATATAAATGTTTAGTGTCCCACTTTGGATAGTAGTAGGAATGAAATTAATCCAAATGCTAAAATAAATTAGCACTTTGGAATGGCTTCCAGCCAGCTGCCAAAAGCTTCTTAGAAATAAAATGCAGTAAAACTTTGGAAATATGTGTCAGCATTCTGATAGAGTGCAAAAAAAATATCTTGATGTCCCTATTTTTCCATCAAAATGAACCATGTCTTATATCAAACAAAAACCAAAAAGGAACCTCAATAGAAAAATATTAAAACTCCTAGTCAGCACTTAAAACAGGATAGAAAATAATGCCACGACACTTGTTAATATACATATCCCTGAAAACTTTTATGAAATTCAACAGGGAAGCAGTTTAAACAGAATAGTTGTCAGGGACTGCAACGGGGTGAGCTCCTGTTATTTGCCTCAGCTCCTGCCGTTCTAGCACGTTTCAAAGCATGGAAAATGCAAGGAGAAAAATGTTGTTGTTTTGTTGTTTAGTCACGCAGTCGTGTCCGACTCTTCGCGACCCCATGGACTGCATTACGCCAGGCCCCCCTGTTTTGCACTACCTCCCGGAGTCTTCCCAAGCTCACACCCATCACACTGACGATGCTATCTATCCATCTCATCCTCTGCCGTCCCCTT
>JANHZU010002969.1:52921-64827 GCA_032468055.1 Acrochordus granulatus
TGCTATGCTGGCTGAGGAATTCTGGGAGATGAAGTCCATACATCTCAAAGTTGCCAAGTTTGGACATGCCTGCTTTAAAGGGATCAGTTTTGGGGCAGATATTCCTGATCTGATCACTAAAATTCAATGGCACATAAATTGAATTCAGTATCTTCAAAATGGCAATGATTATATGTCTTCATGGGTTTTTTTTTAAACTATATATTGAATACTGTGATTGGCAAAATGCAACTTCACACATCCACCCACATTAAAGTTAAATGCCTTCCTAATTGAAGGCATTTATTTCCTGGAGCTGATTTGGAACAGTGGTTGGATCATTATGCAATCAAGGTGCAGCTAAGTTCAAACAGCTGAAAGTGCTTCTGTACAGACCAAGTAGATCTGGAATCAGTGAAAAGTATAAATTATTCTATCCTGATAAAGCAAAAGCTCTTAAAACAAGTTATATAACCTCTGAACTGCAATTAATGTGTTGATTGGCTTTATTTTGGATAATTTTTGTTGGAACTCTGGTGATAGCAAAATTGTTAGAAACCTAGGATACTGACCTATAAGAACTGAAATACTTAATCTTCTAGCCTTAAATTGCAGTACTGGTCACACTGTATGTGGGTATGAATATGAATATATGGTTTTTCTAAATTAATATTCATTGCTTAAAATGGTGAGAACTATTATCTTGTTCCAGCTGTCATTTACAAAATGTCATGACCAAATAATTGAGGTACTACACAACTAGATTCTTTTGCTTACTCAAGAATTCTGTCATTAGATAAATCCTCTGAAATAAACATAAATCTCCAAGCCAAATTAGACATAGAAGAGGCAGTAGTTTTGTTCCATCAAAAAAGTCCCAAATGCTTCCTTGAACAATCACTACAGTTTCAAGATGATTATCTTATAACTTACTGAATTCTACTACCTTTGAACTCAAGAACTATAATGCATTGAAAATATCGTGAGGGATAAATGCAGTTACTGTATTCAGAGAAATAAGGGGTATGAATAGTATATATTCATATATGTATGGTTAGTATCTAATCATTGTAGAATATCTTACCCTAAACATAGAATATGAAAAGTTTCTGAATGCCTGCATAAGTACAAAAGATGTGTTGGGAGCCATATTCAGTCTGCCAACATCACTTCTGTAGCCTCTTTTTACACTCCCTCCCTTTCACCCTTTTTATTGAAGAACAAACTTAACACTCTGTAAGCCTTTTGGAATCCCCACCCACTTTTGGAGTAAGCTTTTGACAGTGCCATCAGTAACTGAGTGCAATCCTTAGGCAACAGATTGCACACTCTTGCTTAGCTGATACCATAGGTTCCAGGAGAAATGAAGTTAAAGAACTTGACACAACATGGGTCTCATGAAGATAGAAGATTTCATAGGAGAGGAAGATCAGTAATCGTGTCAGAAGAAATACCCAATAAATAGTAAATTAAGGCTAAATATGTAATAAAAAGTAAGGCTTGAAACCTAACGTTGCCCCACTATGCATTCAGGAGGGTGATCAGCTTTCTTGCTGAGGAGAACAGATAGCAGAGAATCATCAATCACTGCCCTCTTGTTAAATTGTGCAAAGGCAGCAATACTGCCTGACTTCACTACTGAGATTCAGTAAACTTGGATCGTGGAAGCAGTGCAGCTTATGCTGAAAATCTCCCAGCTCAAGAACAGGAAGAATATACATTAGTAAGGCCATGAGACAAAGCCTTAAAAGTAATTGTACTCTGCAGAGAGGATGGTTGCTTTAATGCTTTGAAAATTAGAGTTACTGCATACCAGCAAGAGATTTGGTATTGGTAGGTGCTTTTTATTATACTTGTTCTCCTATTGATCCATGATGATTTCTGAGCTTCTAGCCTTTTAGTTCAGTAACTTATTGCTATCTGTACGGGAAGTGAACTATGTTTGCTCTTGCCCTAAAACTATTATTGAAGTTTAAAGACAGTGATGAATGTTGAAAATTGTCCTAACTCTGAGTATTTTCTTTTGTTTTGCCGACAGGGAAGCAGCACGTGAATGCCGCAGGAAGAAAAAAGAATATGTCAAATGTCTAGAAAACAGAGTAGCTGTGCTTGAAAACCAAAACAAGACATTGATTGAAGAATTAAAAGCACTTAAGGACCTTTATTGTCACAAATCGGATTAATTTTAATTCCCCATTTTTGGTTTGTTAATAGGGGTAAAAGACTGGTTTGGTGACACCCAGACAAAATGAACTTTTTATTTTCTAAGCATTTTTCTTTTTTTTCTACATACACAACTATCTGAAAGCAACTACGGGATTTGATTCATCTGTGCTTGGCATTAACCTGTGAATGTTGAACACCTGCCTTCACTTTTTCCCCTCCCGAAGTTGGTTTCATCACAGTACACCCTGATTTTAAAGAAAAAAAGCAAACTTCCTGTTCAAGAAATAATAATCTCCACTTGTGAAGTTGCTGGAGTTGGGGTTTCTTACAATAATTTCAAGAATCAGCATAATTTCATCTGAATGCCTTAGTGAGAGTCACCTGGACTTTTGCTGTGAAGTATTCAATGGGCAATATATATAACCAAGGTATGATGCGTTGAAGTGGCTGTGGTTGCCAAATTATTGCATAATTTCAAATGTGTGTTAACAGTTGTACAGTTACAGCTATATGGTGGGGTGATGCCAAAAGAGATGCATTTCAGGTATATAGCCATAGAGGAATAGAAATTAAGAAGAAATTAAGAAATGAAGAAATAGAAATTAAATGAAGAAATTAAGGAGGAAGCAAGTTGGACAATTATGAACACAATCCATTTGTTGTACAACAAAAACAATTTCACTTATTTTCTATAATGTTTCATGTAGTCAGACTTCTGAATTCAAATGAAAACTATCACCTTTCATACTTGGTTGGGATATGAAATGGTAGGAAGCAGTAATATATATTAAAGATAGGAATGTAATAGTACCTTCAGTGCTCTTTCATTTTGTTATACCCAAAAGCAAAATTATCCAAGATAACAATTAGAAGTATAGTTAGCATAATAGTTTGGGTAAAGAAAAGAAAACTTAGAGCTGCCCTGATTATATCATGCAAGTAATAATTCTGAAACTTTACCTCTTTCAAGATTTTTAATCTTTCTGTTTTGCTTAAAACCTCCTTCGGTATATCTTTAAAAAGAAGTAAATGTATTTCTTTGCATCATCTGCATGTGTAGTGTGGATATGATAATTTTTTTTGCTAAAAATCCAAAATCCTACCTATTGTATATTCAGATGCTTTTACATTTATTCAGTAGACACATTTATCAAACACATTTAATGTAGTCTACAACACAGTTAAGCTGACTGATATGAATAGGTCTCCTTGTAATTTAAGGTTTTAATTATAAACACATAAACTGTCATATGCAAAGATTTTAATCAGATTTTGCAACAACAAATGTAAAAATCTTGCAGCCGTAAGCATAAGAGATCTTTCGAAATCATTAGAATTTGTTGGATCAAAAAAGCATATCCTGGAGTTGATTGGAGCTGAAGTTTGCATTAAAGTCAGAATGGGATTTCATGGAGAAAAATGTCTAATGCCAGTCATTATTTCAGTGTACATATATACAAGATAATAAAATAAACTTAGGCGGTAGCTGTTCTGAAAGATAAAATAACAGGGTATATTAAGGAGAGTTTATCAGGTGCATTTAATATTGTGATAATATTTAGGGACTAAATCATTTTTAAAAGCATTTTTTTTCCGTGAAAATTAAAAAAAATATAGGGACATATAAACTTTATGTGGTAAATTGAAATCAATTCTAGATTTAGAAAAGATAAAGCTTCCACTCTCCTTTTAATTTGCTAGGCAAAGTTTTATATCCTTATATGCTTCCATTCTACATTATCCAATTTCTGAAAGGTCACTAATATTTATATGTGATCATACACACATATATATATATTAGTGATTATTGAACTTATATATATGTGTGTGATATTTCATAAATTGGATGATGTAGAATGGAAGCATATAGATTAATAATTAAAGTGCTGCTATTCTAAGAATTTAATTCTCCCATATCTTTAAAAAAACAAGGATTCTTGCAAAGATTTGGGAATATATGTTACAGAATGCTGAAATCCACAATTTTCAACTGCATTGTGAAATTTGTCCCCCTGTCCCTGAAAATATGGTAGAATCATGAACTAACTCACTGATTTTGCAGAAGTCATTTTTGTTACACTGCTGTCATGGTTGTCATATTTTTGTGTGAATAATTTTGAAAAAGGGTTTCATAAAGCTGGCTGTTTTGGGATCACATAAATGGGTTAACTTGTAAAAAATTATGCAATAATCAAAGATTGATTTTAAAGAGTTAAATACTAGAAAAGCAACCACCATAACTCTCTCCACTATTTTGACATCATTTGTAATTATTGGGTATGATTGTATTTCAGCAGATAAACCACCAGCTGAGTGAGTTAATTGGGGCTAGATAATAGCCATTACAGTTTTTAAGTGCTCTATGAAAGAGGCTAAATGCAGATCACTTGTATGATCACAGGATCTATTGTACTGGTTCTATACAGAATTTACATTCTGAAATTTTTCACCAGCAATAACACACTTCAGTACATTTTATTTATTCTGTACTAAATTACTTAGGCATTTGGCACTCCGTTTATAATTTGAATTATGTTTTAATTATCCCAAGTGTAGAGCAGGTTGGTTCCAGTATGCGCTTTGCAAGTAAAAGCCAAAATGAATAGAAGATAATGCTAAAACCCACTCTGTTTGTATATTACTAATTTATTGAGTTAATAAATTTATTGAATTGTCTGTATTATACATTTGGCCCCTTTGCTGCATAACAGAAATTTTATTGAGATTATTGACAGGTTTAATTAAAACAACTGGCACAGAAAGGGCTAGCTCCATTATAGTCATCATACATAGAATTGATTTGAAATACAGTTTCTATATTTTACAAAAGAAAAAGCATTATTCAGGCAGTACAAATATTGCCTGAGGTGTTCTTCTAAAAGATATTCTTGGAAAGGTTTATGTATAAAGTATGTACATATATAAAATATATATACACAGTATATAATCTATAGCTCTGAGAGCTTTTAAGTCAGGAATGCTGAATATTATAGTATATTGAGGTCAGAAAAAATAGTCTGTGTGTTCAGATACATGCTTATTATTTCTTCTCTTTTCCACCCCCCCATCCGCTACATTTTGAGCTATATTATTCTGGCGCTTGTTCATATATTGTACTTTGTTTACCTCCCCATTTTCAGTTACTTTATTTCACTGCAGTTTGTATTTTTTATGATGGTGAATCACATCTGTTCAAACTTCTCTTGTTTCCAAGTTCTTCATTTAGTGCTTGTCTGTTGGGCAGCTACTCATTTAAGGCAAAAATAATTGGAAAACATTTGAATTATATGGAGGGAACAAAAAAGAAGAAGGGTTGCTTAATATTTTATTTGTATAATTTTACTCTACACTTGAGCAATGGAAAGCATTATAACTTGAATTTGAAAGCATATTTCTGCTTAGATAAGTTTGGTAACTACAATATGTCTGTTCTGGAACTACAATATTCTCTAAATCTAAGCAAGTATCAAATTACATAATGACGACTATATAATTTTATAAAAGGAAGCTTTTAGCAAAATTATAACTGAAATACATGATCAGCAGATACATATGTTTATTGTGGACATGTACCATTGGAGATGGTTCAGGAATGAATGTTTGTTCATGCACATTAAAAAAACTAGCATGTTAAATGAGAAAGATGCTTTCTATATCTGGCATCATACTTTTAATGTGGGGATGTTCTCTTTACACAAGATTGTAAAGTTCAGTTTTCCACTTTTAGCCTGAAGAGGAATGACTCGGCAGCAGATACATTTGAGTGTATTAATGTGACTTTAATATGCTCCTGCTTATTGCGGGTTTAATATCTCTATGCTTAAGTCTCAGTGCTCAAAGGACTCTTGAGATAATCCAAAGAGACAGCTATTTTTAGAGGCATCTGCACAAAGCAATACCAAAGATTTAGATCTCAATTTAGGGGGATTCCAGTAAGAGAGACTAATGTTTAATTGGAAGAATATTTGAAAGAGAAAGGAATTCTAGGGAATGAGCATTATAACACATTTTTCTAAAAAAAAGCACAATATTTCCCAGTGCCAATTGAGAGAAGATTGTATTAGTTACCATAAGTAGTGTTTCTAACATAAATTGGGATTTCTTATGTTGTATAAATCCATGCTTGCAGATGTTATGCCTAATGATAAATGTACAAGCACCCAAAGAGTTCTGAATACTTTGAGAAGCACAGCCAGCTTTGGACTGTTAAATAAATAAAGGGTGCTGAAACTTTAGCCGTCTACAGTTTAGTAATAATAATTTTCATTTTGAACATAGCATGAATACGGTCAGTTAATTAGAACTGAATTCTAAATATTGTAGCCTCACATGTAATTTTAAAAAATGAAATTGTAGCCCAAAAATTAGGCACACATTTAAGTACAATTGTATTTTGGTATTGCAGGTACAGGTTCCTATTGGCCATTTGGCGCCTTTTAAAAATTTGTTTCTACAGTTAGAAATTCTTGGGGTTCATTCAGGATTGTTACTATAAATATACCTGCTATATATAGTTGTTACTATAAATATATCTGCAAGGGACCTCATCTTTTTGCACCCATTTTCTCAGGGTTAATGTATATTTTACCATTGCTACTCTATGGCATTGTTACATATAATTTCTGCAATGCTAAACTACAGAGTATGTGTCAAGAATTGTCAACAGCTTATTTTAGTGCAGTGTTTCAGAATACATGACTGAAAAAACTCATGGCCTTTTGGAATTGTAGTGCATTCTCAGTGGGAACATCTTAATTTTGCATATGTACAGAACACAACTGAGCTGTGTTTACATGTGTTTTTTTAAAACCAACAATCAACCCAGGGCACTTCAACACTCTTATGTATCTGTGGAGTCTCCTCGCTTGAATGCCAGCTATTGACCTGTTGATCATGTAGCAAATAAAACATTGGTGCATGCCTAAGTGTTTCAGAATAAGTATTTGCTGTACTCCAAGAGAGTATTGTATCACATTGTTACCTGAGCCTCAGACTTTGTCAGATATACTGACATTTTGAAAAACAGGATTCAAGAATAAAACAAGTTGGTTGTAATCAAAACATTCATAACAAAAATTAAAAGGTAGTTTTGAAATGCTTTCTGTAAATTGTACTTGATCAAGGTGCCACTCCATTTTTGGATCATGGGGTTATTTGTGAAACAATAAATGAAATGTTAGATCTTTAATTCCATTTAAGATTTTACTGTTCACATAAGCTTCATGTTCTACTTTGAGAAGCACCAAGGAATGGGGAAGAATGTTGTGCAACTTTTGATCAATTTATTCTTGTTCTGTTTGAATCTCAGCTTCACATGAACGTGAACTTTCTTTAGAATATTGTGGGAACAGGGACAGCTGTGCTAATTATATTTAATAAAATTTATTCTCCCTGTAACTGATTCTTTATCCAAAACAATCAGCACAAAAACAGGGTACCGAACTTTTAAAATGTTTTTATTGCAAATTAAATTACTAGGCAGAGAAATATGAATTAGAAATGGATTGAGAATTCCTTTTTATTTTGAAATACCTGTTTTAATTTTGTAATTTATCCAGTTGCATTTTTTTAATATACTGAGTTATACTGCATTTTATTAACATTATGTACATACTAACTGCTTTGCATTTCAGAAGCTAGTAGTTGCTTTGTATATTAAAGTGACCTTTGTGATTTGTGAAATATTGTCATAAAAGTGCTTTTTTCTTACTGTAAAGTTTGTGGTATAAACTGTCATAAAACCCTTTTTACACATCTATGTGCAGATACATAAACATGCTTTTAAAATCTTTTTGAAGTCTTTTTCTTCAAATGGGGTAATAAGTTTAAGTGGTATCTATTTATATTCTCATTAATCCAGGTCATGATTAGTAAAAATTACAAAAATTTTGCAAAGTTCCTTAAACTTTTGTCCAGTATTCTTTTTAAGGAACTTTGTAAAATTTTTACAATTTAAGTGGTATTATTTTCCCCTGTGTTAGTCAACTAATCATTTGAGAGTAAAATATAAAAAGACAAAATTGTAGTGTTCTTCAAGCAGGAGTGCAGAAAATGCAGTTGGCACAGACCATCTGCAAAGTTCTAAATATTTTGCCCTAATTTTGCTCCAGTTGTTTCATAATTGCACCTTTTTACTCCCTGCCCTCTTCACTAACATGTTTTGCCACCCTTTTCTGTCCCTGCCACTCCTCTCTTGCATCCATCCTTTCTATGCCACATTTCAGCTCCTTCCCTTTGACTCTTTGTCATTCTCATTTGAATTTGTATATATTTGAGTGCATGTGTGTGATGTATATGAGTATGTGTTGATTTTGTGTTGAAAATCTTTTCTAATCAAGACAATGCAGTTATTATGGGATGTTCAGATTCAGATATTTTATTGGGTATAAGAGTGGTTAGACACGCAAGCAATTTGACTGATACAGCAGCTCTTAGTGTACTTGCAGACAACAGTAGATAATAACATAAATTACATTATGTATTCAACAGTTTGCACCCAAAGTATGCAGCAAGTAGAAAAATATAATAAAGTGTAGAATTAGAATCACAATCTGTTGATAAGTATTAGACAGTACTTCTGGGTTAATTTAGAATTCTTTGCACTTTGTATCCTGTCATAGAGCATGAGTCAGGTATTCAGCTGAATTATGGCATGGGGAAAAACTGTCCCTGTTTCTGTTTTGGTATGCAGTACCCTACAAATACCCTACAGCGCCATCCAGAGGGAAGAGGTTCAAACAAGGTGTGTCCAGGGTGAAAGGGGACTGAGATATCTTCAAATAACCCATCTCCCAGAATCTACATACATAAGGTGCTCTGCTAAATATGAAAATTCATAAAGTTTTGCATTGAGCAGATCTTTTATTATTAAACAGGCTGTCCTAAAACAATATTTCATCAGTTTTTAAGGGTTTTGGAACTATAGTAGATCAAGCCATGAAAAAAACCCTGAATTTCAGCTCAAACTAAGTTTGGCTTCTAGAATGAACTCCGTAATCCTCTGCATGGACAAGTAATTTCTCTGCATTTGGGTTCCTTAAGACTGGAGAAGCATAAAATAACTAACAATTATATATTGTTCTCACACCACAAAAGAGCAATTTGATTTTAAAATCTACTTTCTCAAAATAGTTTTTGGGATAATACATTCAGAAGGTGCCTTTCACTCACATTAACTAGATTATATTCTCTCCAGTTGTATACTCAGCAGCATCTGAAATAGAAAAACTTCCCTTCCTCTGTTTTTCCTTGCCTTTTTATACAATACATCTAAAGCAGGCCAAAGACATGTTATAGGTATATTCCAGAATTTGTCCCTTTTCTGCCTACCTGCTCATCTGAATCATCCATTTTTCCGAACAAAAATCCACGACCTTGCCACAGACCCAGCTGCTTCCCTCCAGCTGGACATTTCACCTGCCACAAATCATACTGAGAAAGAAGAGACATGTTAGAGTGTCTAATGACACTCCTTGCCAAGAAGAATCAAGTTGGCTTTGTAGGCCTGATACAATGTTGCAAGACGCATATTGCCCTCACATATCCATATCTAGAACAGAGAGATTACCAAAAATATTCAACCCCATCAATAAGTATCCCTTCCCCTTGATCCATGAGAATTAACAACTTAGTCAGAACCTCTAGAAACTAGAAAGCCTTGGACAGAAGGAATTAATGAGCACAGTAACAGAGCACAACTAAGCTAATATATCCTTGCAAGTGTGTTCCTTATACCCTTCATGAAAATGAAACTATTCCCAGCTTCCCCGCAAGTTCCTATTCTACAGTTGCGGCCATGATTTGTCTCCTAATCATTCAATCATTTACCTAAGCTTTGTGGAAATTTTTGATCTAAGTATTGGGTCAGAGAGAAGGAAAGAGAAGACGTGCGCTGGTAAGAATTCATGATGAGATCAATCATAAATCCCCTTTCAGGATATGCCTCTGTGCTTTGAATATATGCACATCATTGCCATGGTCATAGAACACTTCATGCACTGTAAAGAGCTCTCTAAGCTGCTTCAAAAAATTCTGGTCCCGCTCATAGCGAAGGCGGCAGGACAACAGGATCACAGTCTCATCAGAGCACAGATAATCCAATGTTTGAAGAAGATCTGCAAATGTTTCTTCCAGATAAACTATGTCTGCACCCAAGATAATATCATATCCTCCTGGAGAAAAATCTGCCAAATCTTGTCCCCAAGTTAGTTCTTTTATTGTTGCTTTTGGCTGAAGGTTGACAGGTAAATTAGCTTGGACATTTGACTCAATTAAAGGCAATGCTGGCTTTCGGTCTGTGATTGTAACTTGAGCACCTAAAGTGACAAAAAAAGTTAAATATAACAAATTAGATTGTTAAAGAGATGATTTTATGTGAAAGAAAGGAAATTCCTGTGCACAAAAGAAATTCACATTGATAACATTTAATATAGCCCAAATTATCCACCCTCCCAGTGAGACACCACCTTGCTGTGGTTGGGGGGCTTGTGTGCTCTGAATAAGATGAGAGCTATTCCAGAGGTTCAACCATACTGGACAGGTCTCATCAGAGGAGCCAGACAAAGAGTGTCTCCCATAAAATATGAGATGTAATTTACAGAAATCGAGACTGGCTTGGTCATTGCCGGGGTTAACAAGAACTGCACAAGATGTTGTTGGAAATAGAAAAAAGAAATAGAGGAAAACTATAGACTGGGAAAGACTAGAGAGCTCTTCAAGAAAATTAGATCAAGAGGACGTTTGTACAAAAATGGACATGATAAAGGGCAAAAATGGTAGGGACCAAACAGAAGCAAAAGAGGTTAAAAGATCACAAGTATACACAGAAGACCTATACAAGAAACATCTAAATGTCCTCAATAACCATGATGGTGCGGTCACTGACCTAGAACCAGACATCCTGGAGTGTGAAGTCAAGTGGGGCTTAGGAAACATTGCAAACAACAAAGCTAGTGGAGGTGATGATATTCCAGCTGAATTTAAAATCCTAAAAGACGATGTCGTGAAAGTGCTGCACTCCATATGCCAACAAATTTGAAAACTCAACAATGGCCACAAGATTGGAAAAGGTCAGTTTACATTCCAATCCCAAAGGGCAGTGCAAAAGAATGTTCAAACTACTTTACAACTGCACTCATTTCACATACTAGCAAGGTTATGCTCAAAATATTACAAGCTAGCCTTCAGCAGTATGTGAACCAAGAACTACCAGAAGTACAAGCTAGATTTCAAAGAGGCAGAGGAACTAAGAGATCAAATTGCCAACATTTGCTGGATCATGGAAAAAGGGAAGGAATTCCAGAAAAACGTCTACTTCTGCTTCACTGACTATGCTAAAGCCTTTGATTTTGTGAATCACAACCAACTGTAGCAAATTCAAAAAGAGATGAGAGTACCAGACTACCTTACCTGTTTCCTGAGAAACTTGTATGCTAGTCAAGAAGCAACAGTTCGAGCCAGACATGGAACAATGGATTTTTTCAAAATTGGAAAAGGAGTACGACAAGGCTGTATATTGTCACCCCACTTATTTACCTTATATGCAGAGTACATCACACGAAATTCCAAGCTGGATGAATCAGCAGTTGGAATCAAGATTGCCGGGAGAAATATAAACAACCTCAGATTTGCAGATGATACCACTCTAATGGAAGAAATTGAAGAGAAGCTAAAGAGCCTCTTGAGGAGGGTGAAAGAGGAGAGTGCAAAAGCTGGCTTGAAACTCAGCATTAAAAAAACGAAGATCATGGCAACCGGTCCCA
>JANHZU010002969.1:123516-140950 GCA_032468055.1 Acrochordus granulatus
GGACTAGTTCATACATTACTTACAGAACTGACTAACTGTAGAACTTTTAACAAAGACTATCAATATTCTACCTTCCATAGAAGTGGAGGAATAAGGCAAAGTACCGCTATCTCCAATCCAGGCCCCAATATCTGTTAAATCCTAAATTTAACCAGGATTCTGCAACCTCCTGGTCTAAACCTCCATTCAGTTCCTCCTACTTTAGATACACATTGAACATTTGACTCTCAATATCATAACCATTTGCTCCAGGAACCAGATGTGACCTTTTCAAGTGGCATGCTTGTTTTTAGTTAACTATGGCCAAAGTGCACATGAGGTCTTCCTGGAAAAAAAAAAACCCAGATTCTTCATTCTGGCAGCTCCCAAGCCTGCTTGATCCCAATAGCAAAGGAGATATTCTGCTACTGGGTTTCCCTTGAGACTGTAGGAGTAATCCTGGCAAGGCTATAGATACCTTTCTTTCCTGAGCACACAGGACAAAAGCACCAGCCACAGAGACTGAGGGCTGCAAGCCATGCTGACTTACTGGAACAAAAACTCTTCAAAAACCAACAGCAATCCTTGGAAAGATGGTTCAGGTGAAAGGTGCAGGGTGACTACTATAATCAATACAATAATATAAAAAAGCAAGGCTACTTCACCAAAGAAATACTGACAACTTTAAAAAGAGAATATGGGATGTTTTTAACATTTCTTTCAAGAATTGGGAGTATTAATTAGCCATGTCAAGCATTTCTAGCAACCTATGTATGTCTAGACAGAATAAGCTCCACTGAATTCAATTAGACTTCTGTGGCTACCTTGCATGAAATCACAGCCTCAATGAACAGAGAAAGAACAAAACTTGTGAAGAATTAAGGAATGTAGGTATAGATCATCCTTAGAAATAATGGCCTATTTTAAAAAAGAGGAAAAGCTTGCTATCTCCTTTCCATGCTATGCAGCGTACAGCCTGTATATTTAAAGTGCTTTACACTTGGAGGTGGAAGTGGCTAAGTACTGCTGCTGGCTAACATGGTTTCATATTAGTAAAAGATGGCAACTTCAAAAGGGTTACAAATCTCTTAAGGATATGATTAAGAGATATGAGTAAGATTCAATGACCACCCTCTGAAAGGCAAGATCCAAGTGAGCATGGCCTGCAGATGTTTCAGTCTTCAGATGAACTGTCCTGCTTCTAAGAGTGGGGAAGGAATGGAAAACTGCTGTCTTGCCTGACAGACCAACATTAACCAAGCAGCCAAGAACTTTGCACCAATCGGCAGCAGACAGCAAGTGAAAATGTCTGCCCTGTCTTAAGGCTGCACTGCTGCCAATTTACTGTACATGCAACGAATTCCCACTGCACTCAGCCAAGTATCAAGCAAGCTGCTTATCTTCTGCCTGATGTTGCTTGAGTCCCTCACTATCAAGCACGAATAAGCTTTCATTCATAAGATGTTACCCTGCATATATTGCTCTGAGTCTGTTCCAAATAAAGCATGGCTGCATTTAAACCCTGCTAATATGTGTATGGTTGCAATAGTAATTACCAGACTGTTACTCTTAAAGTCATACATGTTTCCCTTAGCAAAGAGAACAAGGGCTGTAGATAATGGGATCTGGAGTCAGTATCACCATGGAATCTTAAGCTTGCCTCTGCTATTATCATTTGGAAATCAGCAGCATAGGAGAAACACTTCCCTCCTCGTCTTAAGTGGCTGTCTGGCAAAGATCTGTGTAAAAAAGGATGAGGACGGATTAAACACCATCCCAAACTAAACCCCCAAACTGGATTCTGCTGAGTCTTATCGGCACCATTGATCATTTTAAAGTAGGTATTCCCCTTCAAACTGATTCCATTTGTTTTTTCCAATCTGAATCCATAGCTTCAACAGAGATACAACCACACTGTGAGAACGCAGTGGATGAACAATGACTGCAGAATCATTTCTCAGGGTAACTAGCGGATTCCTACTAAGAGACAAATCAGGCATTATATGGAGTCCCACCTTCTCTCTCTCTTGGGATTGTGCCATGAAGGCTACAGGATTTACTTCTGAGTATACATGTACATGCCTGAACAATTGCTTGAGGTTTCTTTTTATGTCTTGTCATCTGCTCAACTTCTGCATCTTGAACTGCTTTTCTTACCGTGGACAAAAAGGACAGGGTGAAAAAGAGCTAGGTTTTATTTTGAATTAAACAAAAGGGAAAGGCTTAAGTACCTTCTCCCTGCTGCTATACTTTCACCTTCCCTTCATTATAAAAAAAACAAAATCCAAGCCCATTCTGGAGATGGATTCATCATTGCACAAGGGCACATTGGACTTCTATCAACTCTGCAATCTCAACCTTTGGCCAGAAGCAAGAACTTCTCCTCCCTTGTAAATAACCCCCCTCTTCTACCCTTTAATAGACCAAAGGCAAACCCAGGAGGCCCACAATAAGCAAAGCTCAAGGTTCCAGATGGGCCCTGGGATGAAAGGTGCTTACCTGCCCCCCAAGTGACCAAGCAAAATGCTTTTTCACACATGGGACAGGGGGACCTGTTTGTGGTATGAAGCAGAAGTGGGAAGCCCAGTCCTTGCTGTCAGTGCTATGTTGGCTTCACTGTACATGGTGGCACTCATGGGCTTCCCTCCCCTGCAGCATCTCCCTGTGAACTGCTTCCAAGACTCGAGAGTCTTGCCTGACCAAATCCAAACCCCAGAGGTGATGCCCACCACCAGGCACATGAAATACTTGAGCATGAAAACAGCATAGTCCGGCTTCAGTCTGTGCTTGTCTCCAGGGCAGGAGCAGTTCTGAGCCATCTCCCATTTCTCCCTGTAGTGCTGCTCATAGATGTAGCAAGCCACCACAATGGTAGCTGGGACTGTGTAAAGTACAGTGAAGATCCCGATGCGAATCATCAGCTTCTCTAGCTTGTCAGTCTTTGTGCCTCCTTGTTTAATCACATTTCGAATTCGGAAGAGGGATACAAAACCAGCCAGCAGAAACATGGTCCCAGTGAAAAGGTATACCACCAGTGGAGCTAGGACAAAACCCCGCAGCTTGTCCACATTCTGATTACCCACATAACAGATCCCAGCTACTGGGTCTCCATCAACCGAACTCAGGGCCAAGACAGTAATGGACTTCACGCTTGGAAGAAGCCATGCTGCCATGTGAAAGTACTGGGAGTAGCTTGCTATGGCTTCATTCCCCCACTTCATCCCAGCTGCCAGAAACCAGGTAAGAGACAAGATGACCCACCAGATGGAGCTTGCCATTCCAAAGAAATAGATCAGGAGGAAGACCACAGTGCAGAGGGCAGGCCCTGTGGTTTCATAGTGTATGTGGTTGTAATCTTTGTTGCAGGCAACACTGGCATGGCCCACAATCAGCCGGATGATGTAGCCAATGGATACAAAGAGATAGCAGGCTGATAAAAAGATGATGGGGCGCTCAGGGTATCTGAACCTCTCCATGTCAATCAGAAAGGTAGCCACTGTGGTGAAGGTGGAGATGAAACAAAGGATGGACCACAAGCCGATCCAAAAGGTGGCAAAAGTTTTCTCATCTTGGGTAAAATAGGGCTGGAAGCAAGGAATGGCACAATTGCGCACATGGCCAGTCTCAATCTTGTTGTAGAGCGGGTGGGTTTCTTGTGAGATGAAGACTAAGGGCTCTTTGCAGGCACAGACTCTCTTGCAGTCACCGTCTGTTAATGGGGTGAGATTTCTGTGGATCCCTTTGGAGGAGCGTGTGGGTTTAGTGAACAATGGGGGAAAAGTTGTGGCTTCCGTCTGGTTATGATCCATGCACAGCATCTCCGTGTCTCCTGGAACTGGCAGCTTGTCACAGTTCATCCTCTCCGGCCAGGCAAAGCCATACTGCCGCATCAAAGGAGAGCACCCGGCTTTGGCCCTCTCACACACTGACCGGCAGGGAGGCAGAGGCTTGGCATAGTCCAGCAAACAGATGGGAGTGTACATGCTGCACAGGAAAAATTTCAAATCCAGAGAACACTGAATCTCAACCAGAGGCCAGAACTGGTGCACTTCCAAGCCAGCTTCGTCTTGGGTGTCATGGTTGAATTGGTTCGGCATGTAGGTCAGGTTGTAGCCAATGCCCTTGCACATGGGCACAGTAATCTCCTGGCAGACGACGGCCTTGGACGCGGCAGCGGCAGGAGCGGACGCCTTCAGCAGGAGCAGCAGCAGGCTCAGCAGGGCGTCTCCCGGGCCGGGGCAGGACCCGGCCATGGCAGGGCGGCCGGGCAGAGGGCGCGGGCCGGGCCGGCCTCCTCGCCACCTCCCAAGCGGTCCCACCGTCGCGTTAGCCCCTCCGGATGGGGCGGAGACGGGAGGCGCCGGGCTCACAGGCAGCGTGGCCCCGGACAGCGCCCGCGGTCCCCGAGACCAGCCCGCCTTCCGCCCGCAGGCAGCCCGCGTCTTCCCATGGCAGGAGCGGCGGCTGCCCGCCACGCGCACGATTCGCCGCTCCAGCAAGGCGGGCGCGGGAGGAAGCCCGGCAGAGCGAGGGAAGGGCGAACTCCATAACCAGCCGGGCGCCGCCGCTCCTCCGCTCTCCCCTGGGACCTTCCGCGCAGAGAGCAGGGCCGGCGGCAGCGGAGGAAAAGTTTCGGCTCGAGTTCGCCCTCGGCGGGCGCCGAAACTCCTCTCGGAGGGATCCCGTGCGGAGGAGGCTCCGCGGAGACCGGCCCGGGCGACGGCTGGAAGGTTGGCTGGAGCGCGTCCGCCCGGGCCCGCGTCTTCCCCGTTCCCGAGGGGAAAGGTGGCCGGGGCGCCCCGCTGCGGTTGGCGCGCTGCGAGGCCGGCCGGCCGAGCACGCCGCAGGAGCGGCCGCGCGCAGTCGGAGCGGACCCCCGTCTTTCGGTCGTGCCCGAAGTTAAACACCTGCGGCTCCTGCCGCCTCCCGGGGGGGGGACGGGCTCCCTGAAGGCGCCGCAGCCGCGGGGACGGCGGTTCTCCAAGCCCGATCGGTGCCTGGCTCTCCCCGCAAAAACAGCTCGCGAAGCGCTGCCGCAGGGAACTGGCGCTCCCGGCCGGAGCCACCTGCGTCTAATGCCCAGCCTGCCGGACCGCCTCCCGGACCCGCCCACCGGCTGAAGCCGGCCCCGGGGCCGCCCCTCGCCCTCCCCAGGGGAGAGGTCGCAGCCCAGGAGGCCGCTGCGGAGGCGGTGCGGCCGGAGGCTTCCCGGGACAGCGAGCGTGAGGCGGTCGTTGCCAGTGGGGCTTTGGCCGCGATTAAACCCGGTTACGGCGGGTAGGTCCGCTCAGGCTTCCGATCGCCAAAAGGAAGCTCCACGGACAGACCTTCTATCGGCTACGGGAGGGTCTGGAGGGGGAGGACTTTTCGTCCACGCTTGGCTGCTGGATCGTGGCTTGGTCTGTTATATTTTCCAAATGCTGTTCCACCGGATAACGCTAATTGAGCAAAACTGCGACTGCAATTTTAGTTATTCTGATCCTTCAAGAGTAATGTTGAATTCAGAGGCCCCGGTAAACTCCCAACTGACCCTCCAAATGGCCAGCCTGATGTTCCCAAGAAGTCCGAAACTGTTCGTGCAGGTGGGTGCCCTCCTTCCTTCTTAAAAGTGGACCAAGGCAACCTGCATGGATCTTCCCTGTGAACATGGAGGTCTCTGCCCATCCAGAGGCCTGTCCTGTCCTGTCCTGTGTGGCTTCCTCTCATTCCCCTTGTGGAGTCATTTAAACCACTTCACAATCTTGGATGCTGACAATTAATTATGTGAAGTATGAACAAGTCCTTCCTGTCTTGCCCTGAATCTTCTGGTCATTTGCCCATGCAATTAAGAGGAACTGAAGAAGCATCCATACTTTTTATTTCTTTCCCTTTTTTTAAAGAGTTGTGCCTGTAATTTCAGAAGATCTAAATATCTGCAACTTTTACAGACCCTGATTAATTTAAAGAATTATGTTTATACAGCTGCTTTCCAGTGTATAAGTGGTTTTGTCCCTACTCTGGAAACAGTGGAATATATCTCATAGATTAACTATTTAAAATGTGAAAGTCCAGACAGCAAACCAGAGCAGTTGTCAATACTGGAGGACTTATTTTCCTTATTTCGTAGCAAAGTTATTCCCATCCAATGTCTTCCAACTGAGTTAATATCCAATAAGATTTGTAGGTCAGCACATCTGGGGCGCACCAGATTGGGAGAGGCTCCAGAACAATGGGAAGATGTGTGTGTATGTGTGTATATTGTCCAGTACAATCTTGCACCTAATCCTCTCTATCTTGCAGCATAAGCATCTCCTGGGTGAATGCTAGGTGTCTTGATTAAAATGGCACTTTGAAAATGAGATTATTGATAATAATTGAGAAGCAGTCCAGGATATTAGTTCAGTTCTTCATTCTCTCTTGAATTAGGTAGACTTGCTACTAAAAGTTACATAAAAATCTGAAGATAAATTACCATATTGATTCTTTCTCCTGTTGTTGCCATGATAGATGCATATGAAATGCACAAACATATTCAAACCATTTTTTTTGTGTGGAGTTTTTTGGTGTCTTTGTTGGCTCCTGGTGACTGCCTGGCTTCATATCTAAGGTCAACTAGAACTTAGACTCCTGGTTTCCATCCTGATGCCTTAACCACAACATCCCAGTGTGCAGAGACTTATACTAAACTGGGCAAGCATATTCACCTGCCAAATAGCAAAGAGCTAATGTTGTTGTCTTAAGGACCTTTGTTTTGGCATTCCAAGTAGAGCTCATTAATTTCCTGAGGATGTTATTTTTTCCACTGACCTTCAGTTTAGTATTGGTACAGTGCTGTTTATATGTTAAGAGCCCTATCCAAAGTTACTCCTGAATAAACTCCTTAGAAAAGACTGTGATGCTGGGAAAGATTGAAGGGAAAAGGAGATGGCAGAAGATGAGATGATTAGATAGCATAGTCAGTGTGATGGGCGTGGGCTTGGGCAGACTCCGGGAAGCAGTGCAGGACAGGGAGGCCTGGTGTGCTGCAGCCCACGGGCTTGCAAACAGTCAGACATGACTGCACAACTGAACAAAAAAAAGCAGCCTGCTTATTACAGAGATGAAAGGCACATGTCTGAGTTTTTGCTGGATTTAGCCTTAATTGGTTAAGCAACTGGAAAGTAGATGTTGCCCCGAATGAAGCTTGTAGAAATATCACTGGATGCCTTAAACCTACCCCTCTAGACAAGATGTATCACCTAGCTGGCACTGCCCCACCTACTGTTTGTAGGGAAGCAGCAGCATATAGAGAGGGTCTTAAATCATCAATTTTTAGTCAGCAACCATCCAACGCAGTGGATGAACAATGACTGCAGAATCACTTCTCAGGGTAACTAGCGGATTCCTACTAAGAGACAAATCAGCTCATCAAGGACTAAAATTTAGAAAAACCTCCTCAGGTCGATGGAAGATTTTGAAGAATGTAAAAGCAGAGTGGACCTATGGAAAGCTACAAAGAACCAACATTGGATAGAACCAATGGAGGAGCTAGCACTTGGGTCTGGCTATAGTTGGGAAGTATGGAAACTGTTGAATAGACTGCACACAGATCCAGAGCTATTTTGAACAAATGGGGCTTTCTGATAGCATCTGCCTTTGTGCGAGTGGAGACATGCAGACAACAACACATATGTATATCTATCCTTTGTGCCCTGATCAATGCACACTTGAGGACCTCATGGAAGCATGACAGAATGCAGTTAATATTGCCAGTTTTGGGGCAAGATATGTTTAACTTGTATTTTAACCTTTGTATTTTATACTTTAAATTTTATGTTTTATAGTATGCCTTATTTTATTTGTGATGCTTCTGACATGAATAATAGCCACCATATCCAACTGGCTCTCTTATACATATTACTACTTTTCTCTACTTCTTATGACACAAATACAGTAAAATTGGGCAGATAGTTGGGATCTCCTAGTAGACTGCCAGCTTTTCCCTGTAAGTTGTTCAAAATAGCATCAAAATGGTCACTTTGCTCATCTCTAATTAGGCTGCTGAGTTAAAGAAAACTAGGAGATGATGTCTGTGCAAAAGAATTGAGTTCATTATCACGGCTGAGCTGTAATCCTGCTCCTTCAGTCCAAGTTTCCCAATTGCTCAGTGGAACATATACCCACACCTCAAAGAAGATTGACCCAAAATAGGAAATATGTTCTCTGCAAATCTAGTTTACCATTATGTATGTTTAGTTTTTTCATTTTCAGTTTTTTTTATTGAACTTCTTCTGCAGCCTGTACTCTGTAACATTCTAACACTTCCCTTGAGCCACCAGAGATTCATAAAGATAAGAGAAAAACACAAGTCCATGAGAGAGGAAAAAAGCACAGTCCATATTGGGTTGTCTCTTGCATAAGTGAATTAAAAGTATGCAAGCTTTTGAGGCAAGATGGTACACAAGAGTCACTTTGAGAGAGATATGGGTGGTAACCAAATTTGATGGATGGATGGATGGATAAATAGATTGATAGATTAATTTACAGGCAGAATGTTCTAACAGCCTTGAACTACCTTATCTTAAGGAATAATTATCGGAATTCAGAGCTTCCAATATAGATTGCTCATTTCAATTGTACGCATTGTTGATGAATTGCTGAGTTTCTGGTTCTTCCTACCTTTCATATAAAGTTATTTATTGACTCAAGCTTAAAAGTCCTTTGCCCTGTAGCAATTAATGTTAGTAGTAGGATGGCAGAAAAGAAGAAAGATTTTGCAATATCTTGGTAACTTCAGTATGAAGGGATATGGCTTAGCTGCCATAGAACCTTTGCGGTGGGAGTGCAACTGGTTTCTTGAAAAACCCTGAAACAGGTTATTCACTCTGATGCAACCAGAAATGCAATATGCATGCATGGTCAGAACTTTGCTTTTTTGAACAGAATAATATACATCTCATGTAATTATAACATTTTAAAATTATTTGTAACCAATTCCCCAGTTGTAAAAATGACTAAATTAAACAGTAAGCATCCTTCCCTCACCTGATGACTTCTATTACTTATATAATTGATAGTTAGAAAAATCAAATGCAGGACATGGTCACAATAATTTTTTTGCTCAAGAGATTGTTTAAGATTTACTTGTTATAAAAAATTAACCAGGCTCGATGTAACCTCCCCTTTTTCTGCTATTATGATAACATTTAGCTCAGACTAGCTTCCTTCCTTCCTTCCTTCCCCAGCAATATTGAAATTTTAGTGTCAGTACTTCTCCTGTTGGATTAAATCCACACATTACATTAACCTTAAGGCAGACTTCTCCAAGCTAGTACTTCCAGGTATGTTGAGCTACAGTGATCACCATACATGCTGGCTGGGAAGACAGGAAAGAAAATCCAATATATCCTGCCAACCTAGCAGTTCACAAGCATGCAGAATGCAAGTAGATGAATAGATACTTTGGTGGGAAGACAACAGCATCTGTGTGCCTTGGTGTATAGTCATGCTGGCCACATGAGCATGGAAGCGTCTTTGGACAATGCTGGCTCTTCAGCTATGAAATAGAGATGAGCACCACTATCTAGAGCTGGCCATGACTGAAGGGGAAATATTTACCTTTTTACCTTTTTGGGCAGCTTTAGTTGATATTATAAACCATATGGTAAAGCAAATATTAGTTACGTCGCCGAGTGGTTTAGATGCTGGGCTTGTTGGCCAGAAGGTCAGCACCTCAGCAGTTTAAGACCCAAGCTCTGCTGCATAAAGGGGTGAGCTCCAATTCCTGCCCCAGCTTCTGCCAACCTAGCAGTTTGAAAGCATGTAAAAATGCAAGTAGATAAATAGGTATCGCCTAATTTGGTGGGAAGGCACCTCAGCATATAGTTATGCTGGCCCCATGGCCACAGAAGCATCTTTGGACAATGTTGGCTCTTCGGCTATGCAACAGAGATGAGCACTACCCCCTAGATTTGGACATGATTGAAGGGGAAACCTTTATCTTTTTCATCCAGAATATCAGCTTTGAGGCCAGTTCAGAAAGTTTCTTCTCTGGTTGCCACTTATCCAAATCCAAATATAAGCAAAATACTGGGTACTGTGTTTATCTCTCTGCAACAGCTCCTTATACATAAAGATCCCAGATGAAAAGCTTACCTTTGGAGCAAGCATGAACTGATCAGATGATTCTCTTACAATAAACTGAGGGAACATCACTTTGGTTCCCTTCTCGGCCTTCATTGACACTGGATCCCTTTTAATGATGGGCTTGTTAAGGTTTCAATGACTTTTCCATCTAGCCACCAAAATTACCTTTCTTCTCTTCTGCAGCGGTTCAGCTGCAGAATTAGGCAAGTGTCCTTGATGGAGGAGAGTTTTTTAAAGCCAGTCATCCAGAAAAACTGAGTAGAGTTAATGGGTGACCTGTCAACAGAGAGTTCCTGTTGCAAATCTTCCATTAAGATGAGCAAGAAGAGGATAAGCAGCAGTAAGATGGAGGGACTTAGTTACAGTAGCAATGATGGTTCTGTTGGAAGACCTGCAGGACAAGATTAGGGACAGATCATACCCAGATACAAAAAGGAATATGACAAAAACTATAGCCAGCTTTCTGGGTCCATGTGAGAAGTCATAGGGGGAAATGCCCATCCTAATATGCCTTTGGTTGGTAAACAACAGGAGAAACTTAAAGCTCTATTAGTTTGCTTTTTATAATCATCTTTGGAGGCTGGTCTAAAACCATGGGGGGGTGTTGGTGAGTGAAATGGAAGAGTGAAGACTGTATAACCTTTCAGCATGGGCCTTTGTTCTTCATGTTTTGTGCTAAGAATGGGAGCTCTGTCCCCAAAAGCTGAGCTGACATTGTCATAGATACAGTAAAGGAATCCCTAGTGAGCTGCTTTTGTGAATGAATTGATGAGAACCCTAATTTAGTTTATGTTAACTCAAAACAGGTAACATCACTATACAGAAAACAATTCATAAAATGGGCTTTCACATCTTTGACTGCTTCCCCCGTTCACCTGCTCAAGCCAACCTTAGGTGCACTGGGCAGCTGACATGAGAAAAAAGCAGAATTTGTGAGGAAGGGGCTATTGCCTTGTTTTCTGCTTCTCACATGGCAGCCTAGAAATCTGGAAGAAGACAGATGCAGGCATTCCAATTTTACAACTGGAAGAAACAGAAGACAATCCAGGCCTCAAACTCCCAGAATCCAAAGACCCAAGGATTTAAGAAAAATGCCATTACACTGAGGAGCCCAACTCAATGTGATATTTGCAGATCGAGTGATCCTCGATTTCATTTAAAATTAAATGACTCCTATGGTAATATGATTATGCTCCAGGTACTTATTTTTTTCATTTCAGTGCAATAAAAAGCTTGATGGTAAACTCTATAGGCTGCACCTGGTATTTTGAAGAAACTTTAGGTCCTCCCACCATTAAGATGGGAGCTCATCCCATGATGACTGCCTGGGTCTCAAACTCAGGCTGCAGCCTTCTGGCTGATATCGGTGTAGGTTTTTATCTGAAAACTTTAAAACTGGAATGTAAATTTAAGTTTTGAAAGAAACCAGTAGGAGTCTATATCCATACCATTTTCAAGAAAGCTACATGAATCTGGTTTTATTCCAGGAATTTTTTTTTTTTAAATTGGAATTAGACTCTTCCTGATGCAGCAAAACATGTAATAAAAGAGTCACTGGTTATTCAGGTTTTTTTATTATTGACCTATAGTCATTTTTATTTAGTTTTCATATTTTTAAACTGCCCACCTCTCTCAAAGGACTCATTGTCATTAATTTTATCATCAGATTAAATTGTACTTTATGGAACATAAAAAGCCTTTATTATATTTTTTAGACAAACCAATATATCAAGATGGTATTGTGATCCCACTAACCTACCACAATCTTGAACTTTTCTTCTGCACTTTTGGATTATTAGATTTCAATTATTTTAAAATGTTGACAGTATGTGTACATGCATGTATATTTGATTAAGCAGTTTCTTTAACAATGTAAACTGACATCTCATTTGAGAACCGGCAATGATAAATTATGCTGGGTCAAGGGAAACCATCCAGTATTGTTGACTAAAAATCTCTCAATTATAGACTCTGAATCTGTGAACACGGGAAGTAACTTCTCCCATTCCCCACTACATTTATTCAATAGATCTTAAATGGGTCCTTCAAACCAATTAGGGCTCATTGTGTTGGAAGTTGTTGTGTATTTTAGAACATTTTTAATGCAACAAGCTTTATTTGCTTAAAACAAGATGATATTCACTCAAGAGGTCTCTGTAGTAGGGCTGGGCAGACTTTGAAAATGCTTTGGAAAAAGTGCTTCGGGTTTCACACAAGCATAGACTCTTTGTTATTCATTAAAGCTGTGTTTTTTTCCAGGTTTTGGAAGAAGCCAAAAAAAATTGAGATGTGGCTGCTTTAAGGAGTTAGTTCTTTAAAGATAATGCAACTCGTATAGCAGCCACAATCCTCCCCCACATATACGTAATGTTTGTGTTGGGCAGGATTGTTGTGGCCTTAAAAAGCCATGTGAGTATTCATCTACTTACATAATAATATATGACCAATGTTACAAACCTCTTCTACTGTACATATCTCCAAAACAAGTCCCTCTTGACTACTCCAGAATTTCCCACTATTCAGAAGACAAACAACATACAGTAAGACAGGATTTAGGACCTGGATCCCTATGCAGCAAATGGAGGAGCTGATGTACCCACAGACTCCTCCCTTGGTGCTCACCAGGCTCCCTACCCATCAGACACACACATTGCTTTTTTAAAAATCATCTAATTAAATGAGAAGCCAGCATTTCAAAAGAAAAACTTTTACCTCCAGCACCGTCTTTTATTGTCATGAATGCTTATGAAACCAAGTGGACCCATAAATTTCTTTAAGAAATAAAAATGATGAGCAGATGCAGCCTGGTGATAGTCAGCTGGTTTTGAAAACAGCCCAACTCTTGAGGAAATGGTCAAGGGTTATTGCCAGAGGAAGCGGCAGAGAGCATGGGATGAAATTGTGCTACATCATTGCCTCATTACCGCCTGCTTCTTATACTCCCCGACAGCAATCATTTTCTCAGAGTGTCTGCAAAGGGTCCTCAACATTCCCCAAATATCCTACCACTCAAAAGGTCAAGGGCTCCCGATTTAGAGTTTCCCCAAACTGTATGTATTTTCATTACCTTGGGTGCCTTCTTTACATTATTGACTATCTCAGTCGTGTTTAGTAACATATTTATTTGAGGTATTAGACGTTTTTAAATTCATCTTAGGCCCTACGGTAAACAACTAAACCGAACAGCACGAGTGACTTCCGAACACATCCGTACAATTTTCCGAATGACAGGATAAAAGTCATTGGGCTCTGTGTTCTTCCGGAAGTTTTTTCCAATTATCACACTCCCTGTTGTCTACAGAAGCCCAGTGAATTCAAAAGTGAGAGAAAACCGTTTTGCTTTCACTGTGAAATCAGGGGGTGTAATAATGCCTGTTAAAAGCGCCGTCTGGAAAGCAGCTACGATGGGCGAAATCCCTCAGTCTACCCGTCGAAAACAGCGGCAGCGCCTCAAGAAGCAAGGAAAGCGTCGACTCGCAAAAGCGCCCCACAAACGGTTGGGAAGCCCTTCTTGGGCGACCGACCACACAGCTCGAGGGAGCGCGTCCCCCTTTACCTGGAGGCGCGCGCGCCGCGTTGGCAAGGAGGCAGCCCGGCGCGCCCGGGACGGAGAACCGGCAGCGAGGCCCCTCCGCCCTCTCCCCCGCGCAGGGAGGCGGAGAAGTTGGAAGGGGCTGCGAAGGGGGCCCAACAGCCTTCGCACAGTAAGCCCACTAATTACTGTTAAGCCCCAGGCCCCCTTTGTGCGCCCCTAGGGAGCCTTCAGAGAGACGCTGCCTCTCGGGTCTTTCATGAGGCTGGCCTAACTCTTGAATGGCGGACTCCCCCGCCGCCTTCGCCCCTCTTCGCTGTTCCTCCCGAGCTGCGCTCCGTTTTCTTCAGATGCTCCCCCCCGCGCTTTCTTTACTTTTCTGGTCGCATTTCTGTGTTGTCCTGTTGTGTAAAGCCCTAAATGAATCTTGACTGCCCCCACGGCCGACTGGAGAAGCACAAAGGCGCTGCGCTCCCCAGCCCCTGCTCCATTGTGCACCTTAACAACGCACTAATTGGCGGTGACAGTCGTGCTGCTGGGCAGGAAAGGGTGCGGCGGGGGCCTTTGTTCCTTTCTCGTCAGCGACATTGATTTTTTTCCCCAAAAGCGGGTAGAGAGAGCGCGCGCGAGGCTTGGGGTGGGGGTTGGAGAGCGAAGGACGAAGCGGCGGGTTGCGAGCCCCGAAGTCACTCTGTTTGGGTCAGGTGATTTCCAGAGAAGCCCTCTAAACCGGAGCGGCGCGGCGCGGCGCCCCCGGCGCTTCCCTCGGAGCCCTCCGCCAGCGGGAAGGGCGCGCTCCCGAGCGGCACGAGGGAAGGCGACGCGGACGCGGAGCCGAATCCCGCCCCTCCTCCTCGAGCAGAGCCTGTTCTTGACCCAAAGCCGAAGAGGAGGCGTCGCTGCCGTGAGCCAGTGGGCAGGGCGGTGTGTGGGCTGCTGCTCACGTGAGCCATTGCCACGCGAGGCCTTGATCGCCCCCGGGACCTGGGCGGGAACTCTACGTCGTTTCAAGGACTGCGGTTCGTACCTGCAAAGAAGTGTTTTTATTCAGCCCCTGGATGCTGGAGTCGCCCTTCCTGTTTGTAGCAGCGGGCTCCCAACTTTCCAAACTCAGTTCGCCAAAACGGAGGGTACAAGTCAAAGCAGATCCCACCAGTTACAGGAAAGCGAGTTTATGCACGTACTTAATCTGACATTAAAATGAATGGGTACAGATGTGGAACGCTTGTCCTGAATCGTAGCCAAATATTTGATAATTGCCTAAAATAATGTTCAAGGGCATAGCTAAATACATTCATAATGTGTAAAGTGGTCATGAAAGTAAAGGTTACCCTGAGAGTCGTGACCAACTCTAGGGTGATGCTCATCTCCATTTGCAAACTGAAGAGCCAGCGTTCATTGGAAGACACTTCCGTGGTCATGTGGCCAGCATGACTAGATGCCAAGGCATATGGACACTGTTACCTTTTCTGCTGGAGTAGGCTGTACCTATTTAAATGCTTGCATTCTTTCAAACTGCTAGGTTGGCAAGAGAAAATGGGCCATAGGTTCATACTATTTATTCAGGAAGCCTATTCTAGATAGTTGTCATTTCCCTCCCTCTGTCTCGTGGCATTTTGAAAAAAAGAAAATAAATGAGAGGGTGTTAATATTGACTTTCTGCTTTGGGCAAACATGAAGATGATTTTGAAATCTCAGCATCATACTGCCATGGGAAATCTAAATCCTGCTGTCTCCCGCACTTTTTACATGAAACTCTTCCAATTATTTCACTAATCATAGTAAGAACATATTAAAGAACATCTTCACAATGGATATTCAATTAGTAACAATGTGTGAATGTACTAAGTATGCATAGGCTTGCATTAAAATACATTCAGGTTTCTCTTGACCAAATTTTAAGCACTGAGTTCCCAAGAACAATGTGTTGGCTAATTCCTTGCCTTATCTGCTCCTAACCCCCAGCAAGTCTAAGGATTTTCTTGGAAGGGGAATAAAATTTGAACTAGTTTCGGTTTGTAATGTAAATATGCCTGACATTTAACATAGTTAGAGCCTGTTTGCACATGGTGGTGTTTGATCTGATATCTTCTAAATTTTCAAGCACTGGGCATGGCATATAATCACATTCTAGGGCAGTCTTTCCCAGTTGGGCCCCTGTTCCTGTTGGATTGCAGTTCAGATCATCTGCAGTCAACAAAATAACACGGTGTGCGGTTGATGGAAATTGTAGTTCAATAGGCACCAAGCTGGGAAAAGCTGTTTGTAGAATATACAGGCATTGATATGATACATTTCAACTGCTGTGAAGAAAGTCTCTGTGCTGGGTTTCAGCTCTGATCTAGCCACATTAAGCTACTAGATGGGCTAAAATGCACTTTCCAAAAAGGAAATTAAAGCTATGAGATTTAATTGCACTTTCTGCCTTGCTTTTTAAAAAGCCAAAATGGAATAGAAGATACAATACCAAGCAGGATTCAACAAGTCACTTTTAATTCTCCATCACAAGTTGCAGAATTTCTGGTTATGAATTCAAACAAGCCAATGTGGCATTTAGCCCCCTCCTAGACATAATCACAGAAAAGGAAATCCCCTACTATCTTCTCTCTGGCTTAATCCCAGATAAATGTGTATAAGACAGCAGCCTCAGAGTAGCTAACATTACAAAACCAAGAGAGAATGAAGACAAAATTACTGTAATAAAATATTGATTCCCTCTCCCACTAAATCTTAGTCAAAATCTGCTGACTAATCTTGAGTCCCACATTGACCTATTTATACCTTAAGCAAAAAAATAGAGTAACAAGTGCAGCAAACCTATTGGCATATGCTGCAATAGCATTAAGTGCAAAGACTAGTTGTAAGTCACTTTTTTCAGTTGTAATTTTGAATGGTCACTAAGGAAATGGTTGTAAAGTGAGGACTGCCTATATTACATTTTCTGTTTTTACATTGTTTAGGCCCTGCAGCTACTTGCTACAGCACAGTCATGCCCTGACAATCCCAATCTTTCCCCACAGCTGCACAAAATTGATTTCCCACCTAACCTATGAGTAAAACAAGCTTAGTTTGTTGTGAGGTACAATGGTTTTTAAAAAGCAGTTTCCAAGCTCGTGCCATTGCACCACAGCCTCAAGGTATGTCAAATATGCAATACTTTATCACCAAGACCTTGGAGGTGAGATGAGGGCAAGTGAGTTATTGTGATTAGAGGGGTGTTTGGTGAATATTGAGAAGCATGTGCACTCCCCTCTGGTCACTAACTACCTCCACTGTAGCTAGTTCTCGCTCACTGCTTGACTTCTCTGTTAGTTCTTTGTTTCTTAACTTCCTTTGATAGATGTCCTCAACCTCCTCTGATTTTGATGCTGTCTCTCCCCAGGCTTCTAACAAGAGAAAGAAGAGAAAACATTTGCACTATTCTGCTTTAACAGTACTCTGAAATGGAATCAGGAGAAAGAGTCACTGGTAAGCAAGATATAATAAGTTTAATTAATAAACAAACAAAATTTATGCACGTGGCAGGCACGTCTGCTTTTCTGTGCTACACTATCCAGAAAATAGGGGGGTGTTCCTGGATTGGACTTTTGTGGCTTATTTTCAAATTCCTTGCACTGTTTAATTTTAATCACTCCCTCCAGCTCCATCCTTGTATATAGTGGCATGCCTCTTCACTGGGGCAATTTCTGCTCTGGTATTCCTCCATGTATTTCTTTATTTCACTTTACTTTAATATGGAGGATGTCCCAATGGGATGTGGGAAGAGGGGCAGTCAAAGCAGTCCAGAGAAATCCAGGCACAGGCCAGAATTGAGATCAT
>JANHZU010002970.1:6072-29347 GCA_032468055.1 Acrochordus granulatus
AAAAGAGGCCTGTCTCATCACAACTGAACTCTTGTTGGGGAAAAAAACCCTCAGTCTCTATGTAGTCCCAGAACTCAGCCACATATTTCTTGATGGCTATTTCGTCAGCACTAGCAGCCTCCTCATGCCTCACCACATTATGAATGCCACTTCTTTTCTTACATTTTTCAAACCATTATACTAGCCTTGAAAGACTCACTATCAGCACTCATTTCAGAGGTGTCTTTCACAATGTCAGCATAGACCACCTTGGCTTTTTCACAAAGTACAGCCTTGGAAATGGTATCACCAGCTAATTGTTTTTTGTTTATTTAAATCAGCAAAAGTTTTTTTACCTCTTCAAGTGCTGGTGATCTTAGATTTATAAGCACTGATACCCCTTTAGCAACATCAGCTCCTTTGATAGCCTCTTTCTGTTTCAGTATTCAGCAAATTATTGACTTTGCCATCCCATAATCTGAGGCCAAACCAGACACACAAAAAGCTCTATCATGTTTTGCAATAATTTCCTTTTTAACTCCACAGTGATTCACTGTCTCCCTTTCTTTATCAGCGTGCTGCTACTTGCGATAGCTTTCTTGGAACTCATGGTGGCTAAATTAAACAAATACCTGCAGAAGAATAAGCTAACTCACTGCTCACAACACAAGTGCTCACTGTTCACATGTGACATCAGTGTTCATGGGTGTCACTTGGCATGTGACATCAGCATTTGTGGGCATTACATGACATGCAACATCAGCATTCATGGCCATCACATGGCATGTGATGTTGGTGTTCCTGGGCATTACATGGCATGTGACATCAGCATTTATAAACCAGGTAAATGTCATAGGCCAAGATAAATTTTGCTGAACAAAAATGGTAGTAACCCAAATTATATGTAAGTAGAAGCTTTAGTAAACCAAGGGTTTATATGCAAAATCATGATTTAATTCGTAAATATCTATTTATAAAATCTTATTTATTTGTATTCCACCTTTATTCTTTTTACAAATAACTCAAGGTGGTGAACATATCCAACAACATATTCTCTTCTTATTTTCCCATCTTGTCTTCAGTTTTAAATATTCTAAAATACAATATCAGCCTTCCTCAACCTGGTACTTTATAAAATGTGCTGGGACTGTAACTCTCATTATTTACAACCCAGTTTAGCTTTCTGAAGTCATGTGGACAACATCATCCTGGGAATTAAGAAGTATTCTAAACAAGCTTGGCAAAGCCAACAATCAGAGAAAATATTGACAGTTATCTTATTTTTCATATCACTATCTTCCTATAATCAAACTATTTTGAAAGATGATATTTGAAATATCCTATCAGATTTCTTCCAGTTATAAGTTTAAAATAACCTGTTATTGTTCTATTCTTTGTAACTTTGAAATTTCCCTCTATAGGCAGAGAGGTAAGTCCAAATGGAATAGTTTTCCCTGAATGTAATCAAAACCTGATTCTAGAAATCTGTTTTCTATCTTGCCCTTCTTGTTATAGTGTCTTAACCAGAACTCTTTGTGAGTGATAGAAAATCTTCACATTCTTGGACTTCACCTAAACTTACCTACCACCAAACTGAGTTGAGAATTGACTGAGTCTCAATTCACTTATTTTGAAAACTATATCAAGAAGGATGATAATGCTTCCTTTTTCCCCTCCTCTTTTTATCCCCAGGTAAAATAGTTAACAGACTTACATTGCAGCCCACAACCATCACTCTTTAGAATTGTTCTGCCAATACCTTTTTCTTACAAAAAAAAATGGAGTTGGTCGTACCATAAAGCAAAACAGTGATACTTTCTGTAAAGGAATATCAAGATAGCCTTAAAGAACAATATCCATTAGGTAAAAATAAGACTAGCCCTGAAAAGGAAAAGGAAATAAGGAAGAAAATCAAAACTGTCCTGCCCTGATTATCTTCGTTATTTGGTGGAGCAAGAAAAGCTTGGGAGAGAGAGAATATCTATTATATTTTTATGTTTTTCTTATTATACATTGCAGCAATAAACTAGAGTTCAAATAGTTATTTTGGAATTTATTTCCTGATCTGGTCAATCCATAAAAGACTGACATTCCCTGTTTCTTGTCATTTTTTTTTTTTTGGGAAATCAAAGCTTGTTTAGAGACCGCTTCTCCTATATCCCTGCAATCAGATTATTGTCTCCTTTATTATTATCAGCATGGAAATAAAATTAATCTACAGTTGAATTGTCATTTGTATCAGGAACGGAAGTAGGTGGTACCTTGTCCTTTGCTCCAAGCATCCAAAGATCTGGGACCACATCCAAAATTAATCCCAATTAATCCAAAACTTTCTAATTCCACATTTGTACATCAATCATTTAACATCATATACGGCCAACACTTAGGATCTCAAGAGTTCTTTTAGGCATGTAGATAAGAATTTGGAGATAACATGTCTAGCATTACACCCTTATATGTGACATTCAAGTTGTTTGGGCACAATCCTTTCAGAAAGTTGTTTATTGTGTTTGAGAGAAATATAAAATGGAGGGGGGGCTAATCTGCCCCACAGATCCCTATTTTTTATTTTAAATATTCTAACTGCACACAATTCAAAACAATTTTATTTTTAAAGGCAAGCTCAACCTCCTATGTCATGTACAGTATTGAATATTATTAATGAGGACAGGAGGAACACAAAGGATATCTGGAATGGAAAAGGAAAGGGCAAGTGAAAGGATGGAGCTGAGATTATGATAAAATCCATCTGATATGTCACTGGGTTTTTGAAAGAAATATTTCATGGAATTAATCAGGATAGTAATGTTAAGAGAAGCTGTTAATGAATTCTAACATTTTACAATGCAAAACAAAGAATGCTTATAGAAAAACTCTGTTAATTTTCATTGTTCCTACTGTAAGGATGACTGAGATTGATCAAAATATATCAAATTTGTCCATAAACTTTTTTTTAAAATGATTAAAAATGTAAAAAGAGAGAGAGAGAGTAAATTAAATATCAATTAAAACTAAAAGGGGAAAGGCAAATGTTTTTACCATAATATGTCATTCAGTTAAACTTTTTAGAGGCTGAAAAAATTAAGGCCAGAGGGTAGAAGATGATTGGTTAAGGATTTTCTTTCTCTTCTTGATATAGTTTTCTGAAGTTGAGTTACATGACAGTTAAGAAGTCATAGTTAAGGAGGGAGAGAAAGAGAGAGAGAAACTTCTAGTGTATCATTAGCATCATGTTTATGATAGCACTAGGAAACCTTGGCCTGAAGGCTGGATATATCTCCCACAGTTTCACGAAACTTGACATGCTGAGCAACACTTCTTCCCTTGCAAAATTTTGAATTTGCAAACAAGCCAGGGAAATGGTTAGTATATAAATTACAAGAGAGGGAAATGACATGAAATGACAAGATGGAAATATAATGACAATAGACAATGTAAGCATATGAAAAATATTCCATCAATATTATTCAAAATTATATAAAGGAGAAGTAATTTCCCTGGTGAAAGTTGATGATTATTAAAAAAATAGATGAAAATTACTGATACACAGAAACAGATAATGATTTATAACAATAAGGGAGAATTGTGAAGCTATAAAAGACTAAAATAGGGAAACCATCTGGACCATTTTGAGAATGAATTATTACAACCCATGCAAAAATGATGTGTTCTATCTTACAGAATTAAAAAATAGCAGATAGTTGGATAAGGAGACAATAGCATTAATTCCTAAAGAAGGCCAAGACTTGACTTTGCCAAAAAAATATTGACCAATATCATTACTGAACAATGACTAGAAGTTATTTATGACTATTTGGCACAGAGAATGAAAATAGTTTTTCAGGGTTGTATTTGTGAGGATCAATGTGGGTCTTTATCCAAAAGACAGTTAAGAGACAATATTAGAAAAGCATTGGCTATTTTGGAACACATAATTTAAAAAACAAGTTGCACTGATTCTTTAGATGCTGAGAAGGCATTTGATAACTTGAACTGGACTTTTTTATTTGATATTCTGGAAGTTATGGACTTTACTAAGAATTTTATGGGTGAAATCAATTTATACTTTACAGGAGACACAAATAATTGTTGATGGAAAATTAATAAAACCTTGTGAGATACAAAAAGGGACAAGACAAGGATCCCTTTTAATTCCATTTATGATCATTCTAGCTCTTAAATTATTAAATAGACACATAAAATGGAATGAGACAATTATTGGAGTGAAGATTAAAAGAGAATTATATAAACTAAGGGCATTTGCTGATAATCTGGTGATAATTTTGGAAGAACTTTAGAAGGAATAGAAATATTAATGGAAAAAAATAAAGGATTTTTGATATATTAGATGGATTTAAAATTAAGAATGAAAAATGGGGATGTTAACAAAATATGCAGATGGAGAGCCTCCCAGAGTCATTGACTGAAAGGACAGCTATATAAATAAGAATTTATGGTAAAAACAGGTTTTCAGATTGAGAAAAAAGTAAAATACTTCGGAATTACCATGATTAATATGAATTGTGTGTATTATGTAAGATATGTGAAGATATGGAATGAAATCAATAAGGATATATTAAGAAAAAATTTGCAGTTATTGTTGGGGAGAATTTATGTGATAAAAATGAATATATTGTACAGAATAATATTTTTATTTCAAATAATACCTATTTTGACAACTGATTTACCATTAAATGGCAGAAAAAATTATATCTAGGTTTATGTGGCAATGGGGAAAAAAGTCAAATTTAAAATTCTTTGAAATGAAAAAGTGTGAGGGGGACTGGGATTGCCCGATCTGAAATTTTATTTTACAGCCTGCTGTTTAGTTTGGATGTAAGAATAAGCGAGAGATTTAGAATTAGAAAAGCACAACTGCAGATTTAGAAGGCATGTTTTTTTATGGTACAATAAAGTGAAGACATTAAAAATCATTATGCTAGAAGTGCCATGTTGACAGTATGGAATAGATAAAAACTGGCCCTGCCAAAAAAAATGCCTTTGTGGATCTCAGCACAAGAAACATTTTACAGTAGATAAAGATAACTTACTGAGAATTGGAGACATGGAGAATATAAGATGAGGTTAAAAGAGCAATTGACTGAAGAGGTATTTAATTTCCAATTTTTTATACGTACAGTTAAGAGAAAATAAATCTTTTTCTTAACATTTGGAATTGAACAACATAAGAGAATTTAAAACTGAATTATGTGCAAATGATGAACATGTAATTGCTAAAATGTACAAGCTTTTACTGAAATTTGAAATGGAAGAAAAATAAATTCATGACTGTGGGCAAAGAAGGTTTTTATGTACAGATGGTTATAATGTACAGATGGATCAATGGAAAATTTGTTAAATTTTGGTTAAAAGGACTGAAATTTTCTTTATGTTACAATTTAAAAGAGATTTATAATTATGTACCATTGGTATATGATACTAGAAAAACTTTCTCAAATTTATAAAGGTACTTCAAATCTATGTTGGAAATGTGGAAAACATAAATAGTACCTTTATAGTCACTTTATCATGCTTGATGGATTTGTAAAAAAACTAGAAAATTTTGGACTCAAATACACACAATGGTTGAAAAAATTTCAACAATTATTGTCTAATTGAAACGAAAAATGTTTCTTGCTGGGATTCATGGACAGAGAAATAGAAAAGACTTAGAAGATGTTTTTTGAACATAATAAATGCAATGAGATTATTATATGCACAAAGATGAAAAGGTTCTGAAATATCCCCAATGGAGAAATGATTGGTGAAGATAACAGAATTTTAGAGATGCAAAATTGTTTGATAAGGGAAAAGACAACAACTGCATTTTTCAGTGACTATAAACCATTTATGGACTTAATGCTGAAAACAAAAAAAATGATTTTGTGATTTATGGGTTGGATAATTAGAAAGGGTAGAATATGGAAAGAAGGGAGCCACAATATAACTACAGAGAAAGAGGATAAAATATAAATGCATTTATAACTGCTTTAAAGAAGATCAGAAGCTGCTTCTTTATATCATTTTTTCTGTTCTTTTTCTTTCTTTTCTTTTTCCTTAATTTCTTTATTTTTATTCTTTAAATTTGTATACTTTTTTTCTTTAAAAATATATAAATATATTCCCTTTTCATCCTTATGGGTGGAGTGGCTCTTTCTCAATCTTAAATCCTTTATCAAAGGCCTGGTAGGGTTCTGTGCAGTATTTTAGCTGTTCCTAGTACTGCACTCTCAGGTTCTGCAGCCACTTTGCACTGATGTTATGTGACTTCTCCTTCTCCCATAAGTTCTTCCAGTGCTGTTCAATTTTTGCTGTTGGTGGCTCTGCTATTACTGTATTGTTGCACTGTAGCTGGGTATATACCTTGGATAGTTCTTTGGAGAATAGGGCATTAATCTTCTTGGTTCTGCTTCTCAGCTGTATCTCCTTAGTCTGATAGCCGGTGTTATGAGTCTTCGTTTAGCAGTCCCTTAGGATTCAGATGAAGTCAGGCCCTGAATAACTTATCTCTGAGTTGCCTTGAACTTAGCCTCTAACCTTAATTTCTGGAGGGATATGTTCTGCTGATCTTGATTGTATAGCCAAGCATCTCCAGGATTACAGCAGCTGTAGCAATATAGTTTATTGGTTTGAGTTATGATGGTAGTAAGGATTGTCATGTATCTTCTACCATCTAGATCTCATGGTATTTCTCCACTGAGCTTTGATAAATTGTTTCAAGAGATAACTGTACTAGTTTATCCATTATCTTATGCCTCATGCCTTATGCTGTGTTAGCTGCACATTCAGTTGTTTTTCCAGGTCTTCTTGAGTCTGGGATGTAGCATGTAGTTTTCATTATGCTGAAGCATTGGATAACTATCTGTTTCTCAGCTAGTGTGGATGGAAGTCTTTTGTCCATCCACAGTTCTCTCCTGTATTACATATAATCCCTCTTGTTAGGTCTACTGTTGTAGTAGATAAATTCCATTTTATCTTGTCCATGTATGGGTTGTTCTGGTAGCTTACTTATCATTAGATTGTCCTGGTTTCCCAAACATCTGATGCAGACCTTGTTAATCCCTGCAACATTCAAACTGGCATGACTCTCCTAGCTCATATCACTTTCATATTTGAGTAGGCGGGTGAAGCACTAGGGGTTCATTGCTCAAGGATCCCTATTGGTAAAATAGATAACAGATGGGATTCAAACCCTAGTCTCCTACGTCAAAGGTGGCACTCTAACAACTACAATATCTAGCTGTTCTTTCTATATAGATCCTAGGGGTGGAAGGAGAGAAAACCAGGTTATATTTATAGGAATCCACTTCATTGAATTAATTAAAGGTCAAAATTCACATACAAAAAGAATGGAAGTGGAAAAGAAGGCCTGAAATGAAGCAAAATATATTGTAAGCAGAAAAGAACTGTGATTCCCAGTAACTCCGATTTTACACAGCTCAGCCTGAAACACAAAAGTGATTCTAATTGTTTATTCTATTTTAAGACACTTTTGCATTCCTCCTTTATTATAAATGTGGCTTCCATGTATATTTTAAATTTCTTAATGTTCAAATGTTAAGGCTATGCTGCAGAAATTCACATGATCACTAGATGACAGCAAAAAAAAAAAATCATCCACTAATCATCCAGATTTTTACAGTCCAGATCTGGCACTCTAAGAAATTATTTATTTGTTCTCTGTTATCAAATTTTGAAAAGCCAAAGGGAAGCTCAAAAATTTAAATCTATCCCATAACATAAACCTTATAAATCCCTAATCCTCACTAGTGTCTATTAATCACAACCTGCCATTTCTGATGTTGTTATTAAAAAAACAACAACCCACAAAACTGCTTAAGAAAAGATTGCAATCAGTTAACCATCAACATGCTAATGCTAGATTTTACTTTCATTTGTATAATTTCCTACTAGGAATCAAACAAAACAATTTGCTTTGTTTTCTTCCTTTGGGATGATAAATGGTTTTTTCCTTGAATGATATTTGGTTCAATGTACAATCTTCACAAAAACTTGCACTGTTATGTGAATATTGCATGCAACTGCATTGTCATTCCACAAATGACTGCTTCTTTGATCACACTACAGCTCTTCCAACTGTTTAAAGCTTTCATCAAAAGGAATAAACAAACTTAAAATCTTTGTCTTGAGGTGACAGCACAAAGCAAGCTGCAATCAAGCTTGTGCTGTTTCCAGAGACAAACACATAAACAATAAAAGGTTAACTTCTAACCTTTAGAAATATAATAAAGGGATATTTTGGTGAAAACATGCAAATCCATTCATCTAAAAAAACCTTTTTTGTAATACACAAAAAAGCCCTATTCAATAACCAATGTAACTTATTCTCCAAGAAAAAGATACTTCAAGGCATTCACAGGATATGAACAGGGAGCCATTTTCTTTAGATCTATCTAAAGGGAAATCTGTTCCTTTCAATAACTCACAAGGTGGCTTTGTTTTAAAATAACAGTAAAATGTTACAGATTTCCATTGCTGAGAAATAGCCATTGTCTTCCATTACCTTGTAGAAACTACCTATTCTCTGAAATTATCTTGCAGATTTTGTATTTGGAATATTTCTATGATTCTTTCCACATATACAGTATATGGAATATATATCACCCTAAAAACCATTTACAATAACTTCCTAAAAGTCCATTTTATATAACAGAAGTTCAGTATGTGACCAGGATTACTTTCAGAAGGTTCATCTGACTGATTGATCATTTTGTATTTCTTGGCTTTCAAGCTTTTCATCATTTAATTTAAATACAGAAGCTGCAAGTCAGTGAATAGAGGAATGAAACAATATTATTTAAAATCAAATACTAAATAATTGTTCTTTATATTACTAATTGTTCTTTAAATGCATCTTTCCTTATCTTTCCGTCTCTCAATACATACACATATCCCAATAAGAAAAAAATAATAATTTTGGAATCTTTCATAATGTTCTTCCTGAATGCCAAATCTTAATAAACTATTTCATAGTTTAAGGTACAAAAAGTCACAGAGAGAACAGATCTTGAAGGCACATAGGTACATTTAATGACTTTGAAGAAGACTCAAGCTGTTGGTCTCCCTTTCTAATTTTCTGCTTGATCTAATATCATTCCATTTTGCTACATTAATCACTTCTATTAATTGAGACACTTTTCAGATTCCAGTAGACTGTAAACCAAAATGTCTGTATTTCTTTTAGAAATGGTTCTCCTTATTAGATATGTCAAGCAGTAATTGGTTTTTCCAGATAAAAATGTAGAATTTGTTTTGCTATGATCTTAACTATCATTTATGGGAATTTATGAAAATAGGCAAGATAATACAACCCACTACCTAAAGCACTCCCACCTAAAATCTAATATTAGAAGAGGATTAGGACAAAGACTTTTGCCATACTTCCAGACAAGTAGAAGTAATTTAGATGTGCTCTTATTGCACTCAATTCAAGTATGATTTATTTGAAAGAAATACATTTTTAGACTTAAATATTTGAGCATCCCAAGAAGAAGTAATTAAATAATAACTGGGGGAGGGAAGGTTAGGAAACCCTGCTAATTTCAATCCAAAAACTGATAAAAAATACAGCATGTTTCATATCTTGTTGGAAATTTCATTAAGTAGCTTAAATAAATCAGTTCAATGAGATTAGTATGAGAGCTTTTCCAAGCTAGTACTCTGAGATTTTTTCTAATTTCCTTTACTTTATTCAGATGTAGCTTACTAACACATGTAAAGGGCATCTGCAGTATGGGATCTATCAGTTAATTTTTTTTAAAAAAAATGTAAAATGTGGTTTTCAGTTCATTGATTATGTGATTTATCCTCTCTCTATAATTAAATAGATCCAGTTAAATATATCCTTGTAGTGTATCATGAACTCCAGCTGCTCTCATGAGGTTGGTTATATATAATTTAGGAACAATTATCTATTCTATCTTCATTTGATGGTAACACAACTAATAAATGATTAGTCAGAACAGAAATGTACTTTTTACTCAAGTTCACGTTACCTTATGTGTTTCAAATTCAACACACAAAAAGAATCAAAAACAAAAGAAAAATAAACAAGAACCCAATAATTTATTTTCCTCAAATGCCTCTGAAATCTAATAGGAATGAACATTGATAATACCAACAGGCATCAGTCCTAATACATAACTAAAAGAAAGAGACAGAGTTTGATCACAGTGTAAAAACTTAAAATGGGCTAAGAAAATGCTAACAGAAACCCTACATTCCCAGGGGAGTCCATTCTAGATGTGTGCATATGTATGTGCATGGATGTTTGTATTTTCAAATGCTTTCAGATTTGAACATCAAATCTGAATTCATTCTCTATCAATTAAGAGCATCTCTTGACCTCTGGAGGGGAAAATGGTTATCTATTCCACAAAAGAAAGAAAAAAGGTTTAACTGAAGGTTACCATGAAAACTACTGCTAGTTTCATACCTGCCAAGCTATCATTCCTAATTGTACCTTTCAGAACTATAAATTAACTTTCAGGCCACTTAAAAAGAAGCACTCTTTACAGAATTTTGTATGGTGTCCTATAATTAATAGGTCTTCAGTATTTGCCTCATGAAACCATTCATGGGAAGCTGCCATCTCAGTCTGGCTATTTCAGTGAATACTCAGGAACTAAAAGAGGTCTGTAAAACTTTTTAATTTTTAAAAAATCGTTGTTTTGTATCAGTTTTCTTTGAAAGTCTTCTACAACATTATTTGAAAGAAAGGTTGGAGAGATACTGCTCAGTCATTAATACACTATATGACTCGTGTATGTTACATTGGAAGTTTGGCATAGTTGTGTCAGGTCCATCCTTGATGTAATATTGACAAAGTTTTGACTGGATCTGTTACTACTATAAGAAACATTAACTGAGAACATTTCTAAAAGGCCTGAATCTAAATGGAGTTCCAGCACTGGATGAGAAAGGGTTACTCTTTATCTTTCATACTGTTTTCATAGTAAATATATTTTCCCTGAAACTGTCACGTCTCTTGGGAACATACAACACTGAGGATATTATTTCATTTATTTGTGGTTAGCAATGGATTATAAAAGTAATCAAGTTCTAAATTCAAATTCATCATTAAATGTAACTTAAAGTTCACCATTAGCTTGAACACTACTCTGTATAGCTGTCCTTTCTACAACTCTTCTTTTGGCCACAGAGCTGGAAATCCCCTGTTCTGAGTGGATGAGTCAACCCTGATTTCCTATAAGTATGCTCCTTACTAAATAGGTTCTCTCATTTGTATGGGAGAGGCATCATACAGGCCAAAGCACTTTTGGAAATCTCATTAATATCCCTCTTCCAAACTCTTGTAAGACATCAAAAGAATCACCTTGAATAATTTTGATTATTTGGTCTTACAATGGGCACAATTTCAGGCTGCATAAGATTTTGTCTCTGAATAGCTGATTGTTACTTGGCCCTTCTAAAAGACACCACCTCTGCATGTTATAACTCAAATTAGCAGGCAAGTGAAAGAAGTAAGAAAAAATAGACTAGATTCAGAGAAATAAAGTGCCACTGAATCTTGACAAGCTGATAGGATTTCAATTGTTCTGATTTAGGTATGCAGTTTGCTTAGATCAGAACTTGTATGATGCCAAACATTTGCACCATCATTCTGTTGGAGAAAGCACTTCTCTTTCATCAGCTTTTTAAAAGCACAATGGGGTGTGCTATCATTTTTTTTAGAAAAAAATAGCCAGGATGTCTTAATTCCCTTAATAAACATATCAAAGATACAATTTAACTTCTTACGTACGCTTTCCTTGACGTTAGAGAAGTTATGCATCTCTGATATCTATATTCATATTCTGTATACATATATGGAACATAGTGGCTAAGTGGTTAAGATGGGCTTCTCAGCTGGAAGGTCGACAGCTTGGCAGTTTGAGACCCAAGCACCGCCAAGTAATGGGGTGAGCTCCTGTTACTTGCTCCAGCTCCTGCCAATCTAGCAGTTTGAAGGTAACAGCATTCCATGCCCCTTGGTGTATAGTCATGCCAGCCACATGACCACAGAAGCATTTTTGGACAATGCTTGGCTCTTTGACAATGAAACAGAGATGAGCACCACCCCTTCCACTCCGCCACGACTGGCAGGGGAAACTTTTACATTTTATGTTGTAATTATATTATTCATCCTACTTTTTTGTCCTGTATATTCCATGTTCCCATTCCAAAAATAATAAGCTATGAAAAGTAAATATTATTGATTCATTGCTTGGTACACTCTCTTTGAATTTTACTCATATAAAATTGAACTTTTAAGCATTTTTCTAAAAAGATGCAGTATACATAAATATGCATTACAATGCTCTCCTTGAGGATTACTCCCAGTCTCACTCCAAAGTTTCTGAGATTAATAAAGAAACTTTCGACATGCTATTCTACCTCAGAAATCCCCTTGAAATGTATGGATTTATTCTTATATACAGAATTGCATTGCATATTATATATGGATATTAATGTATGGCTGGAAAGAAAAAGACAATCTGTTCATTAATAGTATTGGTCCTTCTCCTTGTTCCCTTGCCCCCCTCTTCCTCTTCCTCTTATTTTATTCCCTTCCTTCCCTCCTTCCTTTTATATTTTGCATTTAAATGAAGAGGACAAGTTTTACTTGGTGCTAAATTGGTTCTTTCTTATTTTGCATAGCTGTGCTTTCCTATATATTTTACAGAACCATTATCAAGTTATTAAATATTGCTGGTGTGCTCAAGGTGCCATTATTCTCAAGTCACTTTAGTTATTAGTCTTAAACACACTTAAGCTTTTAGAAAGAGAATTTACTTGATTTAGAAACCCAAGAAATCCTGATAGTTATAGAACCAGTGCACGCAGTTTACAGAAAACAGGGCTAGCAGGCTATGTTGAAAATGATGGAGAAAGGGATAGATTCTTCAGCTGTTCTTCTCCAATTAAGAATTTTCCACTTCCTTTATCAAGATATTTGTTATTTTTATTAACTTCTCATAAAAAGCATATAAGCCAAATGAAATTCTTACATCTTCCAATTCAGAAAAATATGCAATGTGCCTTTGTAACAAATTCTCATGGAAATCTGCAGACTGCAGCTCTCTAGGCACTCTTTCCAAGTCTGAAAACATTACTTAATGATTGCATCATTCCAGTTCTTTGGAGAAAAACTAATGTGATAGAAGGGAAGGTGAAAAAAAAATATTGATGCTGTATCAACTATTGATAAATGTCTGTTGCACGTCACTCACCATTACAGAATTATCTTCTAATATAGTTGTTTCTGCAATGATATATTGAAATGATAGGATTCCTTCACCTTACCCATAACCCAGCATTCATCATGTGGTCATCAGTGGCTATTCTTTATATAACTTCAAACCAATCTGAGCCCATTCCTGATCATTAATTTGTTGAAATTAATTAGTTGAAAGAAGGAAAGATTATCAATTTTGTCACCCAGTAATAACTTGTCCTCTCTCTGGTCTGATATTTCTCTCTCCTGAATGGTAAGAATGGACAAGAATTCCTGCCATTGAGTCTTTGTATGGTGGTAACATTTATACCTAAAACTTCTGTTTCTTATCAGATATTCAGATTTTCACTTACAGTGTTCAGTGGAGCACGTACACGTAAAACAATAATAAATGAAGATTGATTTAAATCATCTTTTCATTTCTCTTGGTTGTGAATTTCCTTGCAGATTGCTTTCAGTAAAAATATTTCCATCAAAATGAAGAGGGTATTAAATGAGAGGAAGTAAAATTTATTCCCATAATTTTCTAACATTTTCTAACTTGTTCCCTTGTCAGTTTTTTAAAAATGTAATTGTTAACTGCTACAAGTTAAACATTGCTGTAAGACATTACTAACCAGAAAACATTGTCTCAGATCAAAACCACATGGTGGGTGTTTTTTTTTAAATGGACATTTATTAGGAAATATAATTATTTGTTCAGGAAATAAGGTTTATTTGTTCTGTAAAGTAATTTATTTTCCATTTACACTATTCAATGTGAGTTTTATGCTACTGTTATGTAACCAGGGATGAAACATAAGCTTTTTCTCACTGATTTTATTCCTGGAACAAATTAGAGTTGTCAAGCCAGCAGTGCAGGATATTTTTCAGCAGGATATTGAGGTAAGTCAGATACCAGGTTTATATTAAATAGGATGCAACACTATTTTTTAAGTACACTTAAAAACAAACAGAATTCATTTTGTATGAAAGTATTCTTGACATAAATATTGCCTAGAAAATTGATAATCAGTTCAGTCCTGCTGTTATGCATACTTACATATCAATTAGATGGCTTTGGGTAGAAAAGGAATTAGGGAACTTTTCTGTTCTTTGGCTGCCTTGAGGTGATGTTTGGATTGGCTGCTGCAAGTTTTTATTACTACATTTTCCATTATATCATCTTTCACTGTTGCCTTTCTTACAAGATTTTTGAGAGAGTTCTTTCATCTGTGACATACCCATTCATGAAGGCTTATCCTCAACTGATCAATACTTACTCATTTTCCTCAGAAGGTCTTACATAGCTGTTAATGTTAAAGACTATTACTCTCTTCCTCTGTTCTAATCTTGTCTTTTTGTAGTTTCAGCCGTTCACTAAAATGGCTCCCTACAAATCTACCCAATTGTTGTGGTGAGCATAAAGAGAGAAACAGATTCATTTAACACCAGAAGTATGTATCAGTGGTATTTGCATCTGACTTTCCAAACCTGTGATCATTGTGCAACACCATTTAAGTAAGGACACAGTATCTTCTTTAACAACCAAATACTAATAGTAACTTTGATGAGCTGGAAATAACTTTAAAAAAAACTACCAAGAGAAAAACAGAAGAAGAAAATTTTATTAAGTCAGATGATCATATACGCATATATAAATATATAAATACAAAAATGCCAATAGATGCAAAGAAAACAAAAAACAAAAGTTCAAAAAAGATACATTGCTATCCCTACAGTTAACCCCAATCTGATTTAGGCATTCTGTCCTCTTTGTGATGACCTTCGAAATGAAGAGTGCAGTCTTACTAGTCTTACTAGTGATATGCAGGTTTGTTCCATGCAGTAAGTAAGACTGTTTCTCCTGGTGACCCAATATTTTTTAGTTTTTGTAAGGGTCTAAGTAAGCAATCCTTTTTGGAGAGTACAGTTTGTAGTCAATAAGAATGTGTCCAGTGTCTTCAATGGCTGGTGCTCTACAAAGCATCGTCTTCTTCAGTTGGGACTCCATAAAACCTCCCATGTCTTACCATAAAGTCCAGTTGTTAGAAGCTAGCTCCATTTCTTTACCAATAACAAAGTGTACAATATACAATGTCAGTCTTATGCATTATAGACAAGATTGCATATGCCACTATTACTGTAATAAAATCTTATTTTCAGAGAATTAGAAAATTAATAAAAATATGATGGCAATAAGAATTTCCAATTGTTCTTATTCTCTAGAGTCATGCTTTTTGCTAAACATAAAATTATGATCCAACAATTTTTCTTTCTGAGTTATTTTTTATAAATAACAATTTATAAACATTAAATATTGGTGCCTTCTTCTGTTTCAGAGACCTGAAGTTTCTCAGTATGTTGTCTAAGAATGAATACACAATGAATGGATTGACAAACTCTATTTACATGATATATCCCAAAATGGCTCAGAACAGTTAAAAACATCTGCACTTAATTAGGCACTCAATTTTTGTCCCTGATAAAAGAAGATTCAAGATGTTTTATCCATAAGCTAACAAAGTCTCATTATTTCTGTAATATGACACTGATGAAATAACCCAGATTTGTCCTTTAAAACTGTGTTGTGATCAAGGGTCAAATATCTAGTAAGCTGAATCCCATTATTCTTACAATATGATGTTGATTAGTTTTAGGCAAAAATATGTTTTTCTTTTAAATATGTTTATTAGAAGTACTTTTCACAGCAGTCTAACGAAGGAGCTGTAATTTCCATAACTTTTGGTTCAGACAGTGATGTTGACACTGAAGAAAAGCATGTATTGAAATGTGTCTTGTATCCATGCATTGAACAAATGTAAAATAATTGAAATTAGATATTTAAAATATTAATAGTATTTGACAAATAATAATTCTACATATTGTTTAGAATGTTTAGAATACATGGAGAAATAACACAAGTAAAAATGTGCAAGACTTTTGTGTATCTTTGTTTACTTCATAATTTTCTTAATGCATTATGTTTTCCTTAATTATTTCAGAAGATGATACAATTTCTGTATAAATTCATGGGAGCTATGAAATTATTTACAGACTGACTGTTTTCATTTTAAGGAAGAACAGTTTGAATAGTGAAGTACGATAGTCCTTTAATAGCACTCTTCTGAGTTGTCAATTTAGAAGACTATGAATGGAAATTCAGTCTCCAAAAGAAACTTGCTGCCCTATAGGAATTAAGCTTTAATGTCTTCATCTTCATACAAAGAAGTCTAAACATGTGGCAGGGAGAATAGAAAAATTCAGTGAAATTACTGAAGTAGCACATCAATGACATGTGTGATTCATATCACTGATATAATTTCTTATGGCAGATAATGAAGTAATTAATATCACGTGAGACAGCATTATTTCTATTCCACTCTGATATCAAGTAGGGCAGCAGTAATTTAAATTGCTGATTAATCAAGTGAGGAAACAGCTTTTAAAAATGTACTTTTATCAAAGGATTAAGAAGGAAAGTAACTAAAGGAGAAAAACTATTTTAAAAAAATGAAAACTGGCATAGAAAGTTTGGAAATAAACAAATGAAGTAAAAATGATACTACCTTAATTTTTTTCATTGTTTCTTGTTAGATATCATCCAAGAAAAGTAATTATCTTGGAAACCACCAATCAGGTGTTTGTATGGACATTTTTGCAAGGAGTAATAGGATGATTTCACAGAAGTTACAATGGAATTGGACAAGGAGTTTTATGGCCAGTTCTTAGTTTTAAGGCAGTTACAGCATCCTGAAATCATGTGATCACCATTTGTGAGTTTCACTGCAAGTTTCTAACTAGCAAAGTCAATGGGGAAGCCAACAGGAAGTCACAAATGGGGATCATGTGATTTTATGTTTTATGACCATATTGCTTTGCAACAGAGTTGCCTTTCAGTTACCATTGTTAACTAAGGACTATCTCTGTTGAACATGAATATTAGATTTCAAGAAAGCCAGTTTCAACAAGGTGAGCTAATTATTAGATGAGATAACATAGAGAGAAAACTTCAAGTTAAATGATGTACAAGGAAATACTTAAAAATAAGATAGGGGAAGTACAATTAAACCCTATGAAGACAAAAAGTACTAAGAAACTTAGGAAGGCATTGTGGATGTATAGGAATCTTTTGTCTGAGAAATGGAAATGTACAGGAAACAAATGTGTGGAATCTCCAAGGAGAAGATATACCAATAGCTAATACGTTTTTAAGCATTAAGACAGGAAGAAGAGAGAGAGACAAAATCTGAAATAAAAATCGCCTTGTAGAGAGGGAGAAAGAAGAATTATAATATATAGCACTTCTGGAGCACATTTCATCTTCAGTGTGTTCTGCAAATATGTGATCCTCATAGGATTCTCATGATACAGATAACAGATTTATATTAATTAAAAGGAAAAAAAAGGAAAAGGAAAGCATTGGGCTAGAATTAAGAGGAAAAAAATCAAGTCTGGCAGGGAATAGGACCATTTTCCTTCTTCAGAGTTACATCATTCAACAGCCACAATCGTAATAGGTACATATATATGAATCCTGAACCATATATAATTTAGAAACTTTTCTTGTTCCTTTGCACCAAAGGAATTCCACCAAATTGTTTATTCCACCTTTGTGCCCCTCACCCAGCAAATAGTAAGCTGTCATCTATACATTAGCTAGCATCTCTCCTAGCGGCAGGTTTTTATTTTTGTTTTTCTGAAAACAGCTTTCCAAAACTGTATGCAAAACAATGAAAATGATCATCTCTGTTCTTCTGAAGGAGGTTTCGAAAGCAGCATCACAGAAAACCCTGGAGGCTTTGCCTCTTCAGAGGGCTTCAATCAGTTTCTAAAATATTTGGATCAGTTAATGTATCTTGTCTGATCTGAGATACTCTGAGCATCTTGGTTATCATTTCCCACCGGGAGAAATCAGAATATACCGATGGCGGTGATACAGTGTTAAGTTTTAAAACACAAATGACTAGAGAAAACTTGAAAGACTGTACACCTTGTGTTCAGATTGAAGGAGTTCCCCTGTGTGTCATTATATGCAAGCAGCTTTTAAAAGGGCTTTGTGTGGAGCTGCTTTTCTCTAAACATCTTTAGCTCAAGCACAGAAACTTAGCTTGTCATCTTATATCCAGCTGAATAATATTGCTCCAGTGAGCTGGAAAGAATATTTGGTGGGGTTTGTACTTGATTTTTTCTTCATGAGCATGTCAGTGAACAATGGTTTTAGGGAATTTTATAGCATGAAAAGACCTCTAATTGCTCAGCATATAAACCAAACACAACCCAAAGCATAAAGTATCAGGAGACCCAAATGGAATACCAACCATCACCACAGGATCAATCATGGTTCTTCTCCAATAAGAATCCTTTCAAGAAAGAAACATGCAAGCTAATTTCTTCAGTTCTATTAAGAAACCAGTGAATACCACCAAAAGGCAATAGCTATAGAGAGTATAAACTGTAAAGAACTTGAAACTACAAAGAAGATTCCTAAAAGTCATCCATCTGAGAAAGTCAATCATTTCAACACTGATAAATTGCATTTATGTCCTTCTGAGCTATGCTCAACCTTGTAAAATGTTCTGATTTCTACTGCCACAGCTGTTCTATTCCATGTTCAGTGTATAATTCTTACTTCACAATGCCATGTTAAAAGGCTTTCTCTTAAACATCAAAGTAAAGGACATTGGTTTATAAGAGTTCTTTAAGTGCCTTACACCACACTGGTTATATTGGTGCTACAATTATAAGAGCATAAATTTTGTTCCTAGAAGAGGGTATGGCAGACATATATGAAGCAACTTATTGGGGATTCTCACTGTGCAATTTTCTGACATGTTTGTATTCCAGAATACTGAAGTAGTTTATATGAAGGAGCAGCATGCCCTAGGCTGTGAGTTTGGGAGTTAAAACGTATTTCTTTGATTAGAATATCTTATAACAAATCATGATCATGAGCACCTTGTAAGACAAATTGTCTTGCAGTCAAGATCATGTCCTAATTCATGCAGGGTATTTAAGGTGACATCATGGAATTGATTTGCCAATACCGTTTTACACATACTTGTTTTACTTCCAGTCTCTCCTTATATTTCTTGATGATTCCCTGTCCAAATATTAACTAAGACAAATGTGCTTAGTTTATACTGAAAAATTTTAGAAACCATGAAATAATTTTGTACTATGAGAAATCAGTTCCAGATTCATGGCATTTCCAAACAGGACTGGTAAAAATATCTTTCTGCAATCCTGTACAGCTATTTCAATTAGAGTAGGCAAAACTTAAGTATTTAGACCAAAGCTTTGATTACAATTTATATTCTTTATAACTTTCAAACTTTATAACTTTCAGACTCATTGCTTGTCTCTTACACTAGAATAATATTTTCTAGTTTTAACTGGCTTTTGCTGGTATACAATTTGTTTTGAATAATGCATCTGTTACGACAGTGTTTATATCATTGCCATCATTATTAGTTTGATTTATATTCCATTTTTTTCTCCAGGAACCCAAGTATATATGGTACTTGGTCTTTAAATTTTATTCTCATAATAACCCACAATAACTCACAATAAGTAGACTGAGTTAAGACTATAAATGACCCAAAGTCACTTAGTGAGCTTCCATGATAAAGACATAAGAATCAGGATGAAAGAGAGAGACCAGCCTAGAATCACAAAAGCATTTTGTTCCCAGTCAGAATTCTAAACATTATATGATACTGGTTCTCAGTATTTCTCAAATTTTTTGAACCATGTGTCATGAAGTGTTCCTTTGAACTTATTTGATGAAGGTCTTCAGTAAATTATAATCACAACTTTATAAAATTACTTGCAGTAAGATCTACAGTGAGGAAAAACTAACTACAGTAGACTATCATGCAATGCAGATTCTTTTAGACTCTCATATTGATTGTAATGTTGCAGCCCTCTTTCACATCAATTTCTTCAACTTATCTTATTGAAGTAATATTGTCCCATATTTCATGACTTTCAGAACAATATTTGATCAGATTTCAAAAGATACTACTTGAATCTTATTTAATTTATAGAACAGAATCTTGCACCTCCCCATAAATGCTCACCAAGCATGGTTCAGTATTTTTTATCCTGTACTTCCTTGTTTTTGAGCTACACATTTAAATGGTTTTGCCTTGTTCCCATCTTGCTTCATACTGTATTGATGTACAAAAGGAACAACACATGGTGCAACCAATATCCAATCAGAAAAAAGAAACATGTCCCTCCTCAGGCACAAAATAATCAGTTTAACCTATACTGACCACAAGGTTAATGTCCCCAAAAGAGGACCAGCAGTGAGTGGAATGGGTTGTATACATATATCTTATAACTACATCAATAGCTTTCCCTGCCCAAACACCTGTCTTGAGTTTTAGCTGAAGACCCTGATTTCAGGAATGATCAGAAAATAAAAACCTTAAAAATAATGCAAAATAAGCTTCAGTAATGTAGTTTTATGATCCTTAATGAATACTTTTTAAAATCAGTTTGAATCTTCAACATTAAACTCACTGATTAACAAAAGCTGTTTACTTCTTTCTCAGAAAAAGAGTAATCTTCACAACTCGGAAGTAAGCAACCTTTTTAAGATGCATCAACACAACTATTTGTGTTACAAAAAAATCATTGCAAGGTGACTTTGCTTCTCTCTTTCTAGCACAGTAAGAATTTTAAAATGCTGTTTAGTAAAATGTCCAAGTCCAATATACTACAAATCAGTTTTTTAGGATATGAAAATGTGTGCTGCATCTTATAACTTTAGGGCACTTTCTCAAAACCACTGCAACACTATTCATAGGCATTTCAAAATGAATCTATATTTGTTTCCACTGTTGCTGTTGCTGTCACTCAGTCATGTCCAACTCTTTGGTACCCCATGGACTACAGCCAGGCTTCTCTGTCCTGCATCGCCTCCTGGAGTCTGCCTAAATCAATGCCCATCACGTTCATCCACTGGCAGCCCTTTCTCCTTTTGCCTTCAGTCTTTCCCAGCATCATGGTCTTTTCCGATGAGTCCTCTTTTCACATTAGGTGGCCAAAGTATTCAAGCTTCAGCTTCAGTATCTATCAATTGTTCCAATGAACAATGGATTTACTATAGGATTGACTGGTTTGATCTCCTTGCAGTCCAAGGGACTCTAAAGAGTTTTTTCCAGCACCACAATTCAAAGGCATCAATTCTTTGGCATTCATCCTTCCTTATGGTCTAACTTTCACAGCCATATATTTCCCATATCTATGAGAAAACCGTAGATATGACTATATGGACTTTTGTTGGCAAGGTAATGTCTCTGCTTTTTAATATGCTGTCTACGTTTGCCATAGCTTTCCTCCCAAGGAGCAAGTATCTTTTAATTTCATGGCTGGAATCACCAACTGCAGTGATCTTGGAGCCCAAGAAGATAAAATCTGCCACTGCTTCCATTTCTTCTCCTAATATTTGCCAGGAAGTAAGTAATGGGACGGATGCCATGATCTTAGTTTTTTTAATGTTGAATCTGAAGCCAGCTTTTGCACTTTCCTCTTTCACCCTCATCAAGAGGCTCTGTAGTTCCTTTTCACTTTCTGCCATTAGAGTGGTATTGTCTGCATATTTGAGGTGCTTCATATTTCTTCCAGCAATCTTAATTCTGGCTTGTGATTCATTGAGCCCAGCATTTTTCATGATGTACCCTACATATAAGTTAAATAAGCAGGGTGACAATATACAGACTTGTCGTACTCCTTTCCCAATTTGGAACCAATCTGTTGTTCCATGTCTGGTTTTAACTGTTGCTTCTTAACCAGCATACAGGTTTCTCAAGAGATAGGTAAGTTGGTCTGGTATTCCCATCTCTTTAAGTATTTGCCACAGTTTGTTGTGATCCACAAAATCCAAGGGTTTAACATAGTTAATGAAGCAGAAGTAGATGTTTTTCTGGAACTCCCTTGCTTTCTCCATGATCCAGCAAATGTTGGCATTTGATCTCTAGTTCCTCTGCCTCTTCAAAACCCAGCTTGTACTTCTGGTAGTTCTCAGTTCACATACACTGAAGCCTAGTTTGTAGATTTTTTTAGTATAACCTTGCTAGCATGTGAAATGAGCATAACTGCTCATGGTATGTTATGTATGGTAGTTTGAAGATTTTTTGGTATTGCCCTTCTTTGTTTCCATTATCTAATATTAATTCAGCATTAGAACTGCACTCTGCTTTTCACAAAGAAAAATTACTGCAGAATCTCTTAGATGTTTAAGATTTGCAGTTCACACTGGCACTAATTGTTATTTCCTTGTGACCATCTGTTTGCCAAGGGTTCATTAAGCTGACCAACTTGCATATCATATGTTTGGCAAGATAATATGTGGCCAACATCTTGAAATATTTTAATTTTTAGATATCCTTGATGCATTCTGAATATTGTAAATTGTTGTTTTTTAAGATTATGGATACCAAACTTAATTCTCCATGCAAATATATCACTGGAATCATTGATCATAAAGACAGTCATGAAGGCCATTTATAAAATAAATCATAAAGCTGGCTTCAATTAAAACAATGCAAAACAAGTAAGAGACATTTGGGAAGACAATAAGCTTATTATGTATGGACCAGAACTCAATAATGTTTTAGTTTCTGCTATCTGATTTTCAAGTTAAGGTTATTAAAAGAAACAAAATAAAATACTTGATAGCAGTCATCTAATCCCACTGAAACAAAAGATAACACTTCAGAAGTCACATTTAATACTAATCTGAAAATGTACTGAAAGCTCATGGAAGAATTAGCAAACTATAATGTAGGATATAAATGTCCTTGAACAGAAAGCACAGGAGAAATAGGTACCAAATGTTCACGTCTCAATGCTCATTCTATTGATTTCTGAGAGAAATAATATTATGATTTATATTACTTGTTCCATTCTACCTTCTGCTACTAATCTAGTACCAGTGTGAGTCTACTTCTGTTTGTCTAATTGTCTGATTCCTCACTGATTTCAGTCAGCATGTTTCATTTGAAAAATCATGATTATAGAGAACATTGCATGTGCATGTTTGTAGCT
>JANHZU010002970.1:68160-81173 GCA_032468055.1 Acrochordus granulatus
AAAGAAATTTAAGAAGGTCCATCCTTCTTAATTGATCAGGCTTTTAAAAGTGGCATGAGAATTCTTGCAGATTTGCGAAATTGATGTCAGTTCTGCCAGGTAAACCAGCAAAGAAACACAGCCAGATGAACTAATTCTATTTTATCATAACCTATGTTAAAAGAATCAGTAACATTATACTTTTTTAATGTATAAAAAAATATCCAAACATGAAGAAGAATTGAACAATGGGAAGATAATAGCTATGGTCAGGAATGTGGAGATAAATGTGGATTTGAAGTTTTTTGTTCTTTCTTTTCTTTTTTTATTGTTTGATCTGAGCTGTTTATTTGTATCTTTTGTACCTATTTGTTCAATCTATTTGTGTGTATTTTCATGTGGATATGTATTTCTATCTGAAAGTTTAACTGTGAATTAAAGTCTGCAGAATTTCTATTTTCCTTTTCCTTTTCTACTATCATCTTCAGCTCTCAACTAGCTCCTTGATTTTAATCTACATAATAACTGACATCTCTCTGGAGGCCAATAATACTCTTACTGATAATTTTGCCTACTATACATTTCAGCCACTTTGCTTGTACCAAGAAGGCAATTCAAAATGAGAGCAAAACATTTTACATTCACTTCCTTTTGAGTAAAGATACAGAGAAGTACAGTAAGGTAACACGTGGACAGTAACAATATGCAGAATAGCCAAGTCAAGGAGTAGGGGAGGCTACAACAGCAAGGATGATGGGAGAAGGGCATAGAGACCCTCAGCTTGAGAGAGCTGGGTTAGCCACCCAAACATTGCTTGTACATGTATGTAAGAATGCTCTCCCTTACACTCCATTTGTTCATTTTTTCTGTGATTGAGGTGTTTGTAAAATTCACATTCAGTCATCCTCTGTTTTTACTCCAGATGATATATCACTCAGTAAATTGTCAAAACCTGTAATCCCTATGTGGAAAAGTAAAGCAGAAAGAAAAATCACATCTTTTGGTGGCTGGAGACTCATTTAAACTTGCCAGGAAGGATGGATTTTCTTTCTTTGTTCAGATTTCTTCTTTTTAAAAAGAAATTTATTTTATGATTTCTACTTCCAACTGTTTCTAAAAAAATAAAGGTGCCCTTCAGACAAGTTCAATTCCTAATGACTGACAAACACATCCATGAAATTTTTTTTGGCAACAGTATTGAAGAGGCTGTCCAGTACCACCTTCTGGGATGTGTTTCAACTTTCCAATTTAGTATCCAGCTCATGTGTTCCCTAGTGATCCTATTCAAGGACTAGATCTGATCTGCAAACCTTTAGAGCTCAAGAAAAAATTAGCAAAATGCTGCAGCAAGCTAATACATACGAACCACCAAAGAGAATAGGAGAGATTCTGATGCATGCAAATCTGTAGCCTTAGGTTGTTCATCTTGATATCAAAAGATGAATCTATAGAAAATAATCAGGAAAAATAATAAAATGATAGCAATCACGATCTACATTTCCAGATTCTCATGGTTGACAGACAATTCTCAGCATGAAATTGCAGGCCAACAATAACAGGCCAACTCCAAGAACTGTAACAAAGCCTGGTGCTAACTCTTTTTCTGAATGGAAAATAGTCAAATAATAGATGCATGTAACATCAATCAATTTTTCTGTGTGTTTGCATTTATATGCGTATGTTTCATTAGAAATCTGCAGAACCACTATCCAGTGGAACCTCAGATTGCAAGCACCTCAGTGCATGAGATTTTTGCAAGACAAGCAAAAAATTTTAAGAACATTTAATTTGATGAGTGGCAACTCACAAGATGAGCCCCGTGAGATGATATCCAGAGAGATGTCAGTTATTACTCGCACAGGAAATCTCACAATGGAGCCGATGGTTCTTTTCTCTCACTGCGTAAAGAGCATAAATTAAGTGAAAGTCATTCAAGAGAAAGAACTCATGAGATTCAGACTCCAGATTCTCCTTCTAGGCAGTCACCTGCCCCCTCTTCTCCTCCTTCTCATTTCCCTCGTGCCAGCCAGGATTCTTCTCAAAGCACATGCACACACATGCACATGCACACGCACACAAGAACACACACACTCATTGCCCGGCACCATCCAGCCTGTCCCCCTCTTCTCCCCTCTCATAGCATGTAGGCAGATTATGGTGAGAAACATTTCCAAACTGCCCAGGAAATACCCTGGAAAGACATTACTGAGAGAAAAGGGAAAAGGCCATTTTGCCTTGAGCGGCAGCAGCATTTCGGTTTAAGATCAATTTGGACTAAGAGCATTCTTCTGGAATGGATTGGGCTCGCAATCAGAGGTTCCACTGTACTTCTGATTATGCTGAATACATCAGTGCAAGAAAAGAAACGCTCATGCATAAGACATTTAAAAAGTATCATGAGAAACTTAGCAACACCATATCTATTTCCTCCATTGTTCAGTGACAGATTTAAAAGCTGATACATGCCACCTCACCCCATCCACTCTATCAGAAAATCTTGAAATGGAGACTTAGAATTCATTTGCAGATTTTATAAAATATGTCTAGCTTACTTTAGATTACCAGTATCACCCTTTAGGTGTCTAGATAAATAATTCCTTGGCCTCAAGGAATTGAATCAATCATCACCAGCTGGAAAAGTGTTATCTCCACTCTGTTTTAGAACATGGAGGTCTGAATTCATTTTCATTTGTACTATGTGTAATAATGTGATGCTATATCTCTTGTATTGCTAAGCTTTCTGGCCTCACTTTGTAATACCCATCTATATTTATGCTAATACCCATCACAGGGTTATATTATTTCCAAAAAATACTCTTATTCATACACCTGCATAACTGAGTATATGATAATTTAAAGCCTTACATATTATTTAATAAACAAACATATATTGCTGTTCTCATAGATCCTTAATTGCTGAAATGGCCCCTTATTTATTATATGCAACAGTTAATCCTCCTCAATGTATACAGTTATCATTTTGAAGGAATGTGCTTTCAAGGTTACCATATTTGCAGAGGTGGAAGCACTTTACAACCTGTTTTGAATGAGGGACAGCTCTTCTGAAACACGAATAGGCTATCCAAGTTTGAGATAGACTTTAGTTTGTTTCAGCCTTCAACAAAGATGACCAATGAAAAGGGACTGAAGAAGATTATAGTCAAAAATTTCTGGAGGACAGGTTTCTTTAATAAATTCATATTTATTATTAAATGGATCCTGAGTAATCTACGAAGATCTACCTGGCAATTATATCTATCTAATTGCATGAATACTCAATCCTTTCTACAATTAATCTAAACCAGTATCCATTAATGCATTTTTTGACTCAATAAAGGATGAGCAAGAGCTATACTTAACATTTTAGGAAAAAAGTACAGTTTTGTTCTTGTTTAGTTCCTTTCTTCTCGGCCAGTCTCAACTGGTGTTAAAAGGGAGAGAGAGGTCCAGTCCATGGCTGCTATTTTGTGGTGTGCTGCAAAGCTCAGTACTTTCTCGTCTCTTTTTTAGCATCTACATGAAACCACTGGGTGAGATCATTCATTGTCCTGGGATGAGGTGCCATCAGAACACTGATGATACTTAGATTAACATTCCTGGTGATCCAAGTGTTATTGTCTTGGCCCTTACTCAGTGTCTGGAAGATGTATAGGTTTGGCTGATGGACAACAGGCTTTGGTTGAACCCTGGTTTGGGTGTCCAGGGATTCTGGTTCTGGAACATTAACATCTCTAACTCTGGATGGGGTGACACTGCCCCAAATAGACCCTATGTGCAATCTGGGGTTTCCCCTGGAGTCATGATTCCTGCTCAAACAGTAAGTGGCAGTTGCGGCTAGAAGAGCCTTTGCACAACTTTGTATTGTGTGCCAGTTGTGTTCTTTCCTGGACCAGGAGTCCCTATGCTCAGTCACTCATGCCCTCATCATTTCTTTGTTTGACTACTGCAGTGAGCTCTACATGGGTTTACCCTTGAATATCCTGAAAGCTGAGGCTGGTGTAGAATGTGGTGGCACGGATGACTTTAGGGGCCCATAGAATGGCCCATGTAACATCTTTATTCCATGAACTGCGTGAAAGGCTTCCAGTTTACTTCCAGGTGCAAATCAAAGTGTTGGTTTTGACCTTAAAAGCCCTACATGGCATGGGACCAGGTTATCTTGGAGACCAGGAATTGTCTCACTCCAATGGGAATGACCCACTCCACCAGATCCAGTGGAAGAGACCTGCTTCAGATCCCATCAGCCAAGGAATTTCAGCTGGCGGGGTAAAGAAGAGCCTTTTCTGCTGTGGTTCCTGCCCTGTGGAATATCATGCCTCCTCACCTTGCAGCCTTCTGGAAGGGTTTTAAGAAGGGCTTTAAGCTTGAGGCCCCAGTGGAGGTACATCATCTTGGAAGTGGCTAGTGACAGAGTATTGAACTCCTTCCCCCATATTTTTGTTTTTGCTCCTCCCCTCTGTCCAGCTGGTTTTTATTTTTATTAATTCTTAATGGTTTTAATTGTTTTATTTATATTGTTGTTTTATGTTTTATTGTAAGCTGCCAAGAGTTGTTTTGAGTTCGGCAGCATATAATTGTGATGAATAAATAAATAAAACTAGATGATACAAGGTGAGTAGAGCCATATCTTCACATATTCAAGGCTGTTGATAGTTTTGATGGTTCCTTTGTGTTAACTGTTGTGTATTTCTATTAGCCTTAGTTTTCCTATTTTCTATCTGAAAACTGTTTTAAAAATAGAAATTCAGCTATTGGTTTTCAGCAGTCATGCTCAAAAAGTGGTTTCACAGGGCTACAAAGAGGAAATTAGGCCATATATTTCTTAAGTCTACTGTAACTTACTTATGTGTTAGATACTTCATTAAATGTTGTTTTTTATTTTTTGAGTCTTCAGTGAATTCTTATTTTCTATTATCATTTATTTATAAGGTAGTTAATCCACTTTTCATTGTCAAAAAATAATCCCAAAACAATGCAAGCTAATAAAACTACATAAGATTACAAATGTCAAAAACAAAAAATACCATTCTAAAAATAAAAACATGATAAATGTTTTTATTTAGCAGATTAATGCAACCTCTTTCTTAGTCCTATACCATGGTCCTCTAATCCTAATAAAAATAAGTTTTAGATTTTTAGTCACAAGAAAGTTGCTACAACCTTTTAATAATCTAAACTGCCATTTTTCTGAACAGTTGTCAGCTTTATAGTATTCTTGCAAATTAATTCTTAAATTCCAATAATTGGGCCAAAGTCACCTTTGAATATCATCCATTCTTCTAGTTTCAGAACAAATATGTGCAGAAATAGCATTCTTTCAGTTAAAATAACTCTGTTTGGTCACTTTAACGGACATCAACTGAACTAGAAAAAGCAAGCTATATTATTTATGGGAAAATTCCAAGACAGACAGGAGATGGAATCAGAAAATCTCCTGGAAAGTATAGTTCCTTCTTCTCTGCAATTGCTCTTGATGAAATCCAATAATTCCATCTCATTATTATGGAAGCAAGAGGCCCTTGCTGTGTAATCTTTGTAACAGCAAGACTGTGGGGACAAACCTGAGGTTTTATCCTGGTGCTATAATTTAATGCACTAAGAGGACAATCATGTCAATGAAAGAGTTTTAATGATGAGTTCTTATACCCTTGATTTTCTTGATATTTAAAGGAGTTTTAAGAACTCTAGCATTTTTGCTATTTTTTTTAAATTGTCCAGCAATCTGCTTTTCTTCAACACTACACTCAACAGATGAAATATATTAAAAGAAAAAGCAATACAATTTCATACATTCCAAAGTTACATTATACTTTATTACTTTAAAGTTATATTTCATATACACACATGTCTGACTTTAAGAGAAAGCATGCACTGTATACTTTAAAATAAGATGAAGATCAAATGTATTTCTCAGATCTCTTTTAAGAATAACCATTTCATTTTGGACATTTGCAGGAGCAAATTTCATTTGCATATTAAACCATTAGGTTCAGTATTTAGTTAAGACTAGAAATGTCTGAATATTTTCAAGGAATTTAATAAAAATAAATTATGTAGAACTGGAAAGTTACAACTTGAAATAATAAATAGTAAGGCATAACAATATAACAATAGTATTCAAAAAGAATAATGAGAAGATGAAAAATTTGGGAGTCCATTATTTCTAAATCAATTGATAGAAGTTGTGTTGATGATATCTGATTTGAGTCCTTTGTATGCTTTTAATAAGATGGCTAACCTATAATACTTGAGAAAAATAGGTGGATATAAATACCATTTAATCTATTCTGGAATAGAATGCTGGCAGTCAATGAAAATCCTGCAATGCTGAAGTTATGTGACTTGTAAATTGCCACATTTTGCAACAGCTCTAGTTTCCAGATGGTCTTCAGGTAAAGTTCAATCTATTGGTAATTAAGTTACAGCATGGCAAAGGTTCAATTTACAATGCTGCTCCATCAGGAAAACTTTGAAGTTGTACATCAACTCTTTCTGTGGGAGTACATCCCTGTCAAGAGCTAATGTTTGTATTGCCTCAGATTCAACTGGCTTCTGACCTGATAGCTGTTTTGTTTTACTAGGGTTATCTTAAACTGTTTCTCTTCAACCAGATATTAACCCAGGCCTTCCGTCACATCTCCCAAGTGATATCAGGTAGAAATATATCACTGGATATCATCAGCAATACTATATTCTAAATAGTTGAATGACATATTCCAGTAGTTTCATGTAGATGTGGAATAGGATAAGAGATATTTGAGTCCCATATTGGAATATCCTAGGATTCAGAATTGTTCTCTTGAACCCACACCACCTAGAACCTATTCAGGAGTGGTACCATCATAAAAAAGTATTTTCAATTCCTAAGTCTTTTTTTAGAAAAAAAACCCTAACTCTTTTTTGTTGTTGTTGTTTGTTTTGCAATTTTGTCACAAGACATGACCTGGATTAATGAGAATATACATAGGCAATTTCTAACTCTTGTAAACAGGCCAGAAAAATACCTTGGTTGATGTATCTAAAGCCACGAAGAGAGCCAGCAGGATCCAAAACATTGTATTCCTACTTAGGCCCTAACATTACATGTGACAAATGAGATTTCTAACTCATGCCCAATCCTAAGCCCTGATTGAAAAAGATCCAGATAATTCACTTTCTTCAGAATACTTCAGAGTTCTACCCTGCCCTACCACTTTTATAATAATTTTTTCAGAAGTGAAGGTTGGAGACTGGATGGCAGTGGGGCACAATTGATAGTTTCATAGTTGACCCCATAAAGAGAGGGCACATCAATGTTCTCTTCAAAAATATCATAACCTATGGACAAAAGAGAGGGTTCCTACAGTAGATGATTGGCTTATACAACTCATTGATTTGGCAGAGATGGCAAAGGTGATGGCCCTCCTGAAGGATAATAACTCAAAGAAGTTTTAGGAAGTTTGGAAACCATTCTGGGATTTTCTCCTGAAGAAATTTACCAAAGAAATTTTTGTAGATGACTAAGAATTTAAACTCAAAATTATAAGAAATATTAAGTAAAATGTGGTTGGAAATAATTAAGATATTAATATGTTAGCAACGTGTAATAGGAGTAAAATACTTTGAAATACTTGAAAAAATCCAATCCAGATGCCTGTTTTTTAAACTTTTGTTGCGATGCAATGACCCTGGATGAGTGACAGTCTTCACAGACATGTTATTTTTGTTTTTCTATGTAGTTGAAAATTAATAAAAATTTGATAAAAAAGAAATATCATAGCCTCTATCTCCCATAATATTCACAACAGCTCTGACCCACTCTTCTGTTCCCTTTGACCTGCAGCCAAGGGCAGGTATGTAGCTCACAGTTGATGAGGCTTATCTCATCAAAGAGGCGGTTAACTGGCTCAACTCCTCCCTGATAATATTGCAGGAAGTTACCCTCAGGACCTTATGGGACTCTGTCCAGCCAGTTCTAACTTTGAGCAAATTGAAATTGGGGTGATTTTGTAAGTTGCAAATGACTAAATGATATAAATCAGCATGACCAAATTATTAATTTCTTTACATTTGTATTGGATGTGATCCTCTGTAGTCTTTCTCTTATTTTATCTTTTAAAAATTCCCCTGAAATTGCTGAAGCTGAGTAAAAGTTTTAGAAATGGCGAACAAAAAGTCACCCAGTAACCTTCTTCTCCAAGAAATCTGAAAATAGGAAATAAAGCATTCAGCATGACTTTTCACTGATGATATCATCCATTTGCATACTAACAAACTAAATATTGATGGCTAGACACAGGGCCTTTATTTACCCCGCTGAGCTGCATTATCTTCTTCTGTCTCAACATCACTGTTAAAATATTAATCACTGAAAATACAATCTTAGGAATTTCTTTCTCTCATTCTTTCTTTTCCTTATTTAGTACCCTTAAGTTGAGTCAAGTGGGAAAATCTGTAAATGGAAAACTTTTTTAAAATGTATTTTATCATAAGTTTGGAAGCTATTCTGGGTCTTTCTGCTGGTGAAATACAACAAAGGAGTTTTTATGGAAGGACTAGATGATTAACGATTAATGCTAAAGTTGATATAATATGAAGAGATTCTGTGTTGGGTTAGGGTGTAGTATCAAGATGGATTGGAATAATTAATAATTAAAATATAGATACAAAAATGGATAGTTGAAGAGAAAGGTTTATTAGGATTGATAACTGAATGATAATTTAAATATAATATATATAGTAAAGAAAGGTGTTTTATTATTAACAAATGAATAATAATATATAATACTATCTTAACTTCCTTTTTTTATGGAATATGTTATGTTATATTATATTAATTAATCAGAGGTACTACATTAATTAGGGGAACATATCTTTCTCTTTTTTTGAATTGATTTGTTAAGAAATATCCACTCAGAGTTAAATTGAAAATATTATACATGAGGGGTTAGTTATTGTTATTGTTAGATTTTTTTCAACATGCAATATTATCATTTCAGGGCTTTGCTTTTCTCTGTTTAGCTATATTTAGTAATTTTAAGCCAGTTTTTGTTTTCATTACCCTTCAGGAACAAACTCTAGCTTAATATTGTGAATAAAATTAGCTTCTTCTTACGTTGTGTTTTGTAATAGAATGATGAAAGCTTCTTTTTTTTTTGCTCCATATATTGAATTGAACTGATTTGAGTAACCTTTTACAAATTTAGTATTTTTAAAGACAGGAGCATTTTCTATCAACTTTCTTATCTTATATAACAAAATATGGAATTTCATCAAAGGAATCTTTCTTCCCCTTAATCCTGGAGGAAAATCAGTGAATAAGGGCATAAAGATTGCAACACCATAGAAATTTAGAGAGAGGGACAACATAGAAAACTTCTGATTATACTAGATACAACAACCTCATGAAACATTTGAGCAGATGAAGGCTTTAAAATGTGTGGAACAACCATTTCCTATTCCCCCATATTCAAACATTGGTACACCAATAGCAAAGTTTTATTGAGACTTTGAGTCCAACATCTGAAAATCAGGCATGCATGCAGGGACAGCCTAGGAAGGAAGTCCACCAATGTGTGATTCACTCCAATCAGCTCATTGTTCTCAGATATTCAAGCTACCCCTGGTCAGGTCTCATGTGTAGTTAGAGAAGATCTAACTACACATGAGTTAGCTACAGCTCAGACTTGCTGAGAAGACAAAACTATCAGTTTTTCTCACATGCAGACATGCCTAACATGGTACAGATAAAATGGCAATTTGTGAAATATTCATATTACTGCTTATTTGCTGTGACAAATCTCACTGAATTCAGGGACATGAATATAGCATGAGAGCAAGATGATTTGGCTGTCTAGTAGTGAATGTGGGAATGTGGAAAACAAAAGGCTATAAATATGTACAAGAAGCATTCCTGAATCTTTCATGATTATTCCCATTTCCATTATCTGTCTGTACAAATAAAAATAAAGCACTGCTTAAAAATGCTCCCTGGCACTTCAAAAGGCAATATATTAAAGATCTGTTTGGTACAGCATTTACAACTTCCACATTGATTTTAAGCTCATTGATTTCCTCCAGCAAAGACCTATTTTTTATCTTGCATCTGTTTTTATTATTTTGCTTGTTTTTGTAGAAACCACACACAAAACAGAGATTTGCAGAATGTTTGTGATTCATATGTGTCCTATCTCCCAGAAGAAACAGGATTTGCTCCTCATGATCAGCTTACTTAGTCAGGGACTTTTCTGTTCTCTTTGTATAGAAGTGACAGGATTCATTGTATAGCTTAAGAACTTCTTAGATTGCAAACTAGAAATAATAACTTGGTTTTCTTGTTCTTTAGAAACTTCTCCCAGTCCACTAAACTAGAGATTGTTTACAATTAACTTTAAATGGTTTATGTTAATTTGTATGCCACCTGGGATGACATGATATGAAATACATACATATTTACAGTAATACTAATAAACAATAATATTGCATAGATCTAAACCTGCAAAGGTCCAAATCTGTTGGTCAGTTATCTCTGATTATTTATCAGTTTTAACATGCTAAAGAATATATTATTATCTGAAAAAAGTATTTGCATATCAATTAAGGATTATGGGCAACCAAGCAATATCAGATGAATTATAGACAAGGATTGCCCTGAATTCAAATCTGAATGGAGAAGGGGGATAGCACAGGACTCACAATGATGGTAACACATGCAATAGTCAAACATAACAACTAACTTAGAGATTATTTTGCTTATATTAACTCCTATAACAAGTGTAGTTCCCTTTTTAGCTCACTTAACATTTTATAAAGCATTATTTAATTAACACTAGATTCTGATCTGCAACATCTTCAGGGGAGGAAGTTCAGAAAATTTAAGATGCCAATCATGATCACATTTGCATGTGCATGTGAAAAAGGGACAGGCCTTTGATAACACAGTTATTATTAGCACCTTTTTTTTGAGCCATTCCTGTTAATAACTTGCCAAATTGCCTTGTGAAAGTATTCCAACAAAAACCTTAATGAAACCGCAGAGAATGCTTTTGAACCTAAAGACACTCAAGAGTAATATTAAAAATAGAAGTTATTTTAATAATAACTTTTGAAAAAAGAATAGCAGGAACATTAAAAATGAAATATTCTCATTCTAGAGAACAATAGCCAATAGTTAAAATCTCTATGAATAGCTATTTTAATTTCAAATTGCCCATTCAGACAAAGTGAAATGATTGCTACATCACAATACATTAAAAATAATTTTATAAAACATTTAAAATAATTATAACAGTTATAATGGCTAATGTAACCATGACCCCAATAATTGGGATTATTTATTGTATCCTAAGCTATTGTTATTGTAACCTAGGTTCTAAAATTTTAATAGATATTGTATTAGTTTTTATATGTTAATTACATTCAAGTTCAAGGAATCAGCATTTCTTTTTAGACTTTGATTGCTCTAAATAAATAATTATATAAACAATATAATGATTAATAAAATCCAGAAAACATTAAACCATGTCATTCTATTAACAATAAATCATATTGTGATTTTTTTTTGGAATTTAAACATTTTTTAATTGGTATCACAAATATGAACAAAGCAAGTAACAATGCTTGGGATTGCTATTAGTTCCACTGGAAAGAATGCCATCTGCTCCTCAATTGTGATAATCTTATGTATGCCCTTGAGTAAGAAGGCTCCTAAGTAGCCCTGTTATTTAACAACACACTGAAAAGCAGCATTTCAGAAACTTTTCTAATTTATTGTATATTTATTTTAAGAAACTATAAAGCTTGATGATGGTGGTTTTTGTGCATTAACACAAAAGGAAAACAATGTTCAGTTATAATGAGACACATCAGATTATCTAGATATATGAAATCTAATTTTCCCTCTTAATATGTTTCACCAGATTTTTGTGGTTCTGAAACATCAGATCTTGTTTTGATGTTTTAATGCACATTACTGAATAATATTGAAGCTGAAGCTAAGTACTTTGGCAGGGAGGACTCATTAGAAAAGACTGTGATGCTGGGAAGGATTGAAGGGAAGAAGAGAAGGGAACGGCAGAGGATGAGATGGAAAAATAGCACAGTCAGTGTGATGCATGTGGGCTTGGGAAGACTCCAGGAGGCAGTGCAAGACAGGGGGGCCTAGCGTAATGCAGTCCATGGGGTCGCGAAGAGTTGGACACAACTGCGCGACTGAACAATGACATCTTAATAATATACTTAATTACTTTATAATAATTACTTAATAGGAGACTTCCTATTTCTCATTCCCTTACTGTACTCAGCAGCACAGTACATGCAGTACAGATCTAAAGTTTCTGCACTTTATAATCTCCAAAACTTGAAATGGGCAGATAATATAAACACCATTATTAAGAAGGGACATCAGAGGATGTATTTCCTGCATTACCTCAAGAAATTCAATCTGCTTCAAGAGCTGCTGATAGAGTTCTACAGAGGAATCACTGAGTCTGTTCTTTGTACATCTATAACTGTCTGGTTTGGTGCTGCAACCATGCAGGACAGGTACAGACTCCAACGCACAATCAAGATAGCAGAAAGAATAATCGCAGCTAACCTGTCTTCCATGGAGGACCTATATATTGAGAGGGTCAAGAAAAGAGAGGAGAAGATATGTGCAGACCTCTCACACTCTGGACACACCTTGTTTGAAGTTCTTCCCTCTGGTAGATACTATAGGGTATTGCACACCAAAGCTACCAGACATGGAGACAGTTTTTTCTCCAGAGCCATGATACAGCAAAATGCTTGAACAATGCTCTTTGTTAAATAATAGATCACAAGGGTAAAGAATTCCAAATTAACCTATATGTGCATACGTATTTACTTTAATTCAATACCGACTGCACACCTACTGCAGGATACCTAACTTGTTATTTACTTCTGTTATTGTTTATACTATTATTTGCAAATGTAATGAGAGCCACTGGAGAAGGAAAGGGCAACCCACTCCAGTATCCCTGCCAAGAAAACCCCATGGACAACAACAACAAAAGGCTAAAAGATAGGACACCAGA
>JANHZU010002970.1:85915-97279 GCA_032468055.1 Acrochordus granulatus
CAAATATAACTCTGGCAAAGACCAAACATTCTTCAAAATGGGTCATTATATCTGTATTTCATCTATTCTTCATCAATCACCTTTTTACAGTCTAAAAGAGTGAGATGTACAATGAGAAAACCAAAGTGGTTATAAATGGAACAAATGTTATTAAAAAATCCAAGAATGAGAAGCGAGATTTGAAAACATTTGTCTTATTCCTCACAAGCTATTATAAACTGAATGAATTAAACATAATCAACCAATAGTTTAGATGTACCTATAGATGATCTAGCTGAATAGCCACTTCAGAATTTCTTTTTGTAATTTATTCCTGTAACTAAACAACATATGTTTACACCTTCTTTGTGGAGAGAATTCTATCAGAGCATCCAGACAGTATGAAAGATGTGAAAAGGACTGAATTTCCTTTCTTCTGGAAGATACATCTCAAGTCAATTGGTAATAAAATATGCAAAGAAGGTAATACTCCAGCATTTCTAATACAGTTAGTCCTTGTTTAGCTACAGTCTAGAAACTCCATTATGAAGCAAAGCAACAGCTAACTAAAACTATGACTGTGCTTATGGTCTGACTAGAGCTTTCCTTTGCTTTCCTTTGCTTTGCTTTTATGATTTGCAAAAGTCATAGATGTGAGGATTAATTGTAAAGTTATTTTTTCATTACTGCAGTAACTAAACAAGGCAGTTGTTAAATGAGGACAACCTGTAATGAATATATCTGGTCACTGTCAAATCCTCCAGATCCCCCTTGCCTGACAAAAAAGGATAACAGCCAAAGAAGATCAGTCATTATTATAAAAGTCATCTTATAAAAGTCAGAGCAAACAGTTGGAAAACTCCTTTGAATGTTCATGATCATTTGACTGTCACTCACAAACAATTAAAGTATCTTATTATTCATTCAACAAGAAATTATAGGCTGTATCTTTTAAACTTTTCTTCTAATAATTATTGAAGAGCATGAATGCTACTCTTTGAAAAGCATGTGTTCAAAAACCTATGTAAGGTACACAAATTATGCTCACCCAAGATTCTGGCAATGTTATTTGTAAGCAAGGAAGTTGGAGGTCTCTCCAGCGCATCACATGAGAACACATGTGGCCAGATAATACAATAAAACTGGTGACTTTCAGGCACTTAAAATGTTTCATTTACAAATCATTTTAGGATTTAAAAAATGAAAATAATGACTCAGACAATGGTGTTCGTGAAACATCTTAGCTGAACCTAAAAATATTTTTACATTATAGTTTAAACAACATCTTTACATATCCAAACAAAGTACTTTATAAACAAGTTTTTCTTCAACTGTATTGAACTGACCGATTTTAAAAAATTTGGAGTGCTGCCAAAGCACATTCAATGTGCTTGTAAATCAGGGAAGGCACTTAAATTTTCTTCAAAAAGCAATCTGACCCCACTCTCCTGGAGAAATTCCTATTGTGTTTAAATTCCTAGAAAAACTTGTCAATAAGGAATTTTCACATTTATACATCATTGCATAGAAACACAAATGGATTTCATAATCAAGAAGCTGGATTAAAATACACCACTTTAAGAAAATTCTTATGATTTTTAGGAATGGGATTAGGACCTTTGCAATACAAATAACAGCTTTTTTGGCATGAAGTAAACTGATACACACTTCCTGTTTTTAAAAATGTATTTTGTTTGGAGACTGCACCACTTTGCATTAAAGAACCCTAAATGCACTTTTGTACCTCATTTTTTCCTCCTTTAATAAAATTACAAATCACGAAGGGATGGGTCATACAATCTACCTTTCAATTGTAATTCTGATAATCATGAAACTGCTTTAGACACTGGCAGCAATGCTCAGAATGCAACTTGGACATACAACTAGGTAACTTACCATTTTCTAAGTTTCACAGATTTAGGACGTCTGGTAGAATTAACACCAATACACGGTCATCTTTAAATTTGATATTCAATATCTGGTTGGTTTAAAAACTTGAGTACTCCTAATTCACTTCTGCCTCATTTGGAGAATATAAGTATATTGATAGAATTGTTCCAGATTTTCAGTTCTGGTCTGCTCTGCTGTGTAGACAGCCTAAGTCTAAAATAGTTGCTTACTCTAAATGACATAGTAACTGACCACAGCTTAGTTTTTACTTCAGATCTTAAACATTTCTTAATTGTTTTTGGTTAGAAGAAGCAGAAAAACTTTCTCTCTCTTTAATAAAGTTTGTCATGTACCGTCTCTACACTTTATCCAATGTGATAGGAGCCCTATAAGTTTTTTTTCTGTCAGCACTTGCTCTGACAGAAAGCCAAGAATGAATAAAATATATAGGGATAATACTATTTTAATTTTTCACTTATTTAATCAGCCATATGAAATATTGGGATAATTCATATAATTTGCTCAGACATTATTAAATCTCCACTACTTAATATAGGTCATTTAGAGACTTGCTTTCCTTCTTTATTTTCTCTCTTCCCTCATCCTTCATTATAAGAAAATCTATAAATTGAAAGTTGGAATGTTTAGAATTAAAATCTAAAATTAGAGCAGATATTTTGAATAGCCGGAGATATGGCACCTATCCTGATTGCATGTTTATGCTACATATATTAATTATGAAAATAAAGGAAAAGCAACCTGTTTTCCATCAGTGGTGCCTCGAACATTTTAGCTGTTAGTTGACCTCGTGTAAAAACCCATTAATCATGAGAATATCATTCCCTTAGTCCTGCGTCAAAAGAAGAATAATGGCAATAAACCAAACTGTGGTAGAAAAATGTAACAGAACAGCTTTCCTATAGAGTATTTGTGTGCCTCATTTTCTATCAAAGATTCATCTGAGACTGCATCTAAAGCTCTGGATTATATTCTCTTGCTGGACTCATGATCTTCATCTAACCTGTTGAATCAGAACCAGACAGCAGAAAACATTTTATTTTCAGAAAATTATTATTATTAAAACTAAACCAGATTATCTGGAGAAGAGGAATCATTCACAGTGCCTTCTTGATCTAGTTTATACATTGTACCAAGCCATAACTTTTTTTATTTCAATTTAGTGTGATGTTTCAACCCAGCCATTTCGGTATGATTTGTAAATTGTGGTATGGCTAAGCATTTAAACCTTTTAAAGATCATTATTAAAGAAAATCATAGCTTAGTACAATGTGTGAACCCATTCATATATATAAAACTATCAGTAAATTGATATATTTGATGACATTTTTTACCTACAATGTAGGAGCCCACATTTTAGAAAGATTTCTTGAAGAAAAACTTTATTCTGGAAAGCTGTAGTATAAATTAGTGCTTATATTTAAAGTCTTGCTATAAATCCAATATTAAACATGTCATGATGCAGGCCAAAGAATCTCTTGTTATCATTTTCTGAATTTATGGGATACTACCTAATCCTGCTTGACACTTATTTAATCCATACTGACTGGACTTTTCAGATTAGGTTACATTTTAGCAAGGCTTTAAATATAAGCACTAATTAATAGTATAGTAAAAGTATAGTTTGCAAGTATTGCAGCATCTGCTTATCAAACAGGAAACATTTTTATGACAAGGAAAGAATAAAATATATTCTACATTGTTTAGAATATTACTCTATTAAAAAGACCACTAGATCAGAAATTGCAGTTTTGTTAGCTTTCAAATTGTAATACTATTTTGTTTTTCCAAAAAAGACTTGTGTTTCAAGTCCATCTCTTCATGAATGCAAACGACTTTATCTAGCTGGTAAGTAGAAAAATCTTCACAGTGGAGCATTATAGAAGAAGCAATGTCATGTTTTCATCATGTCTAGCTTGATCCTGATGATTATAGAAATATGACCTTGTTGTTTTCTTGGCCACAGTGGGCCACATTAAAGTTAAATGTTTGGCCAGTTTCTTTTTTTCAGTCCACAGCCCTGGGATTTTCTGGTGTTTCCTATTTTGAGTACTAACTCAATCCAGCCCTGCTTGAATTTTCAACCAATATTAGCATAGTATTGCCATCTTCTATGACACTTTATAAAGGATATTTACTAAATTGAGTATCATTAATATAGTGGGAAAGTATTAGATAAACAGATCTTATATGAGATCTTATATTTTCTTATCTTATAAGAAAAAAGGCTATTCTGTAGTGATGTGTGTTTCTTCTTTGGAAATAGGAAATACAGTAGTATTACAATTTGAAAACTAACAAAACTGCAATTTCTGATCTAGTTCTTTGGTCTTTATAATAGAGCAATACTGTAAACCTTGTAAAACATATTTTATTCTTCCCTTGTCATAAAAATGTTTCTTGCTTAATAAGCAGGGGCTGCAACACTTGCAAACTAAAACAACATATATTTAGAAAATTTAGCTGTCTTTACCTATGAATGAACATTGTAGATTTAATGTTCACCTGGAAAAAATAATAACATTAGATAAAAAGTTATCTGGTAGAAAGGCTTTACACTCTCATGCTTTAGCCCACACAGAAAATGATAGCAATCGTATGCATGTCAGATCACAGTCTGATTGATCTGAGTGAATGTAAAAGAGTATAGCTTGGCAACCTGAAGACCTATACTGAAAATGTAAAGATATCATAATATCAATTTATGAGATGACTGCAGTTGAGTGGTACCTAGGCAGCAATAGGGTAAGTTTGTAAATGTTTATATATATGAGAAATAAACAAATACAAAATACTGTGTGCATCAGGTCAGTACATTTCTTCTATAAATCACTTTAAGCAAATGGAATCCAAAGTAGACATATGATGTCGAGCTCTACAATTCATGCATGTTATTAAGAAAATGGGGGAAAATATCTCTTTAGTTATGAAACATATTGTATATTTTGCAGAAATAACTAAAGGAACTAGAGACCATTTACAAGCAGTTGTGAGCATTCACAATGGGAGATAAGAATGGACAAATGAGACATGCATGAGGATATAACAATTTATGTATCTGCATCAGATTTCCTGATACAATAATATGATCACATGTTTTGCATATTGATGTTAATATCATAAATATTATTATGAATAATATGAATGAATAATATCATTCTGATATTATTATGATTTACTATAGATACCTATGCTGATTGTGTCCACACATGATTTGGTAAGATTCTATTCATGGTGCCATGAATAGCATTTAACAGCTTTGTCTTGGCTATCATATAAGCCTATAATCATGTGAACAATATTTTCAGACACAGGCATCCATAGCAAGTCAAAATGATATCATGTCTTTTGCCCCATGCAGGCCCAGGGAAGCAGCCTTTTTCTAAAGCAAGTCTAGCAGACATTATATCTATTTTGGAAACAAAACTAGATAATATTACTCTAAACTCATGAAATATGGCTGGCAACAATCTGTTGGTATCTCTGTCCAAATATTAAGCTTTATAATCAGGAGCAGGTACTGAACATTTTTGGATGTTTACTTATTATTTTATCACCTCAAGGGAAGCAAAAGCCTCTTTTCATCATGCAACATTTTATTTAAACTATCACTGATATAGTTTATATATTTATAAAAATTTATTAAAAAATCAATTTCCTTGGCATTCTCTGTGAAACTGTATTTGTTCTCCTTTGCTTTGGAAATTTAGGAAAACATATTCCCATGAGTTCACTTTTTTTCCCTTACTGGAGGAACTTCTTGCCATGCCTTCCAATTTTTCAGGTTTATCATAATTTGTGTTTCACTTGGTCCAGCTATCATGGTTCCTGCCATTCTGTAGGGCAAAACTTCCCAAGTACACACTTCCATGTAGATTTTTGCCACAGTCAACAGAAAGCTTCTAAGGCTTATTAGTATATTTTTAATAGTTTAAAACAAATCAGTCTTCCCTTAGAGCTGTTGTCAAGCATATTATCAGGAATAGACAAATGCATCCAAGTAACTGTAGGTGAGATAAGGCAAATGCCCAAAACTTAACCTTGGTGCAGGAAAGACATAGGATATTTGTTAATTCAGAGACCATTAGAAGCTTGGCAGTTGACTGGAATCTATACTAACTATTGCTAATCAGACTGACTAGTGACTGGCTGATGCTGCATACTACAAACCCCAGATCTGCTGTGAACAGAAAGTGATTGAGAACTGCAGATAGAAAGGCTGTTATGAAGAAATGTAAGTCTGTTTACAGATAATTAACAAATGGAAAGAAACTGTATGGTAGACTTCATTGCCTTTATTATCATTTTTGTGTTTCCAAGATACACCTGATTAGCCATCAGAGAAAATATGTTACTAAACTTATTGGATGCTTCCTCTGATCCAGCATGTCAATAAGATGTCTATATCTGCTGGAGGATATCAAACTGTATAGTATGAATTCCAATCATATTATTTCTGTTTCTATGAGAAAGTATTTACTGTATAATCCCATAAGATAAAGTACCAATTTTCCTTTTTTTCTCATATTGTGATAGAGAGTAGAAAAATAAATTTAAAAAACTAGACAAAGGTAATTATATCTTTAATTATTCCTGCTCTTTATAACAATCGTTTTGTAGAAGGGAATATTCATCTGCTGTTAACCTATGATCATTATATTTATGTGTGTATTTATATATACATATATCAAATATTTTCTAGTGCATTATGGTTTAGTTCCTAATACAGCATTTCGCTCTGAGATTCTATGTTCTGACTGATTACTAGCTGAGTGGCTATACACAACTACATGAATGTTCAACAACAAAGATCAATACTGTTTGCTGAAGAACTTAACACCAATCTTATTGGTTGTTTGAAGAAGGGTTTTACATTGGAGAAGAGGCAAGTGCTGCCTCAAAACCTATTGATAGTATTTTTTTTCTTACATTAAAGCAACAGAAATTGAATGATTACATTGGTTTTTTTCCTCAAGATGCTATGTCATCTTTTAAAACTAGGATTTTTCCTCACACGCCATGATTCATTCATTCATTCATCCATGTATTTATTTGATTTGTAACTCACCATAATGTTAAAAAACCCTTAGTGGTTAGCTAATTTCAGTTAGAATTAAGTCTATGCAAATAATGATGGTTGGGGATTGTACCAAGCAGAAATAACAGAAGGGGAAGTTTGGATGTATGTATTGATTTGTTTGTTTATAAAATTTGTACACCACTTTAATTTGACAATAAGAAATATGTTTTTCTACTCCAGGATCCATACAATGAATATTGTAATTGGTACTGAAGGAGATTCAAGGAATGTGAAAAGAGAAAAAAATGGGTTGATGATGCAGAAAGCAAAATTTGCTAATGGAATAAAGGTCATATAATTACAATACAGCATCAAAACTTGAGGTCAGAAAAGTTATAGAAACAACACATACAAAGTCAGCATTTAATTTTATTACAATACCTGGCAAAGACATTAATCATTTCAATATTCTGTCACATTATTTCTCCCAACAGACAATCAGAATCTATCTGCATCTGTGAAAACCTGAGAAAGTGCTGCACTCATTATGCTTCTAAAGTTATCCTTAATTCTCTCTAGATACACTGATTAACTCTGAAACAAGACAACTTTGAAAGAATGCAATTCACCTTCATGAATTAAGAAAGTGTTTGAAGATCAGGAATATAAAGGAAATCCATGAAGGATACATAAACCATATTATATATATTGAAAGCTTACTCAAACTTCTACTTCCCCTCTGCTCACAGCTTATCTTTGATCTCCAGTGGAAACATCAAAACTGAATTTTTAAAAAGATTTGATGTATTGTTAAAATCCATCCTTGTCCTGGCTGAGTAGCAGCAATGCTCATATCTTACATAAAAGAATGTATTTTCTCTCCAAAAATAATATTGGTATCTAAGGCTTCTTTTAAATAGGCTGAGGTCATTTATCCCCAATTATGTGAAAATAAAAAAAGTAATTGCATGATAAGCCATAACCCAATGTATGGGGGGGAAGCAGAAGAGTTGTAAGGCTTAATTGAGTCTTTTTTTTTCTTGTCATTTCTTTGTGAAAGCACAAAGCTGATATTTAGCATCCTTTGGGCCCTTCCAAAACTGTTTAGTTAACTCCAGAATCTTGCTTACCCTCTTATCAGGCATACAAAATGATTCTGTTGCTTAGTGATCTCATTTCAGTCTTCCTCTCTCCAAAGACAAGGAGAATGGCTTGTTTTTGCTTTGCTGAACAATTAATTTCCTCTTCATCTAATAATCCCACTTTCAAAGGTCAGATGCACACAGTAGGCAAGCAGCTTCCACTGTCTGTATGGTTCAGCACACAAACATTTCATACTCCCAAAGGTTAGAGTCTTTTAAGACAGGCTACGCACAATTCTAAGCAATCCAGTCCTGAAAAAGCCTAGTCCATTAAACCATCCCTGAATTGCAGTTTCCCTTGAGATGTCTTAATTGAAAGAGGAACAGGTATCCACTGACCCTGAATGAACGTAATCAGGTCACAGAGCAGATGTTCCTAAAATTGTCCCCTCTCTTCAGAAAACTGAGAATAGTGTAGCACAACCTTTGATCAGAGAAAATGCTCAGACGTGGTGGCATTTATTTACAACCTCCAGGAGGTGTTGAGAAGCTTCCCCTTGGCATTCAAAAATGAGGGAACAAAGTTGCTGCTACTAGATTAGTAAACCCTCAAACCAATCTCATGCCTCAGTTTACCTCCTACACTTAGTTTGTTCATATGAATGTAAATCCCAATGCAAGGCAGCTATGTTACTTAACATAAAACAAGTACCTTCCAAATAAAATCTCTATCAAATGACCAAAGTAAAGATAGTGTCAAGCTAGCATTCTTGGGAAGAGTTCCATGAGTTAGGAACAACCTCTTTCTCTTGTATTAATTATCAAGGTTTGACGAAGAGTTGAAACATGGAATGAAATCACTTCATCAAACTTTAAAGTGCAGTTATAGCAAATATGTATTTGTATAATGTATGTGCTTAGAAATAACATAATCCTTGAAAGGCAAATGTAATGTGCCTTTCCAGCTCTTATACTGTAAAATTCTGAACCCGTGTATTTTCTGAAGATTCTTCAAAAGTAGTTTCAAGTGCAGTAGATGTAACAAAACTGTATGTCACATTGGATATGAAACTTAAGGGATAGAATTTGATGCACCCTACTTAAAATATTAACTAAAATTTGCTCAAGAGTAATAAGGTATCAGCTACTACTTAAAAGGCACAATCTATTGTAGTCTCATTATGTCAGAATTAAAAAGAAGTGAGCCTGCATTATTGATAAATATCTTAGCAAAATCTGTAGATACTGAGAATATGCACAGCTTCTGCTTTTGATTTCAAGTATTATTGTAACTAGCCAATTATAATCTAGAGGGAAAGCTGTTCATGTGTGTATATGTGTTACATCTTCTTGCAATTATTCTAATATTTCTGTAAGCATCATTTAGTTTCTCGCATATTAAAATATCTACCTAATAAACAACTATAATTCTACATACTGTGATTATTAATGAAGAGACTTTATATTTGCACAGAAACAACCATTAATAAAATTCTAATTACTGTTTGAACTTCACCACAAACATGTTTTGTCACTGAATTCTAAAAATAGAATTTAGAAAAACACTGAATAGAACAAAGATTTTTAAAAGATTTGCCACTGATGTTCTAGGATATTTATTTCTCTACTATATCATTTTGCTGTATAGTTATTAAGAAAACAATTGTTTTAATACTGAAGCATAAGAATTCTTTCTAAAAATGAAATTAAGCCAACAGTGTATTCCAGTAGAGATGATAAAGGATCGCCTTTCAATCGACATACTCTGCTTATCAAACTGATATAATTAAACAAAAAATTTTGGGCATGTTCACAATGGCAAATCTTTCCAATAAAAAAACAGTGAGTTGAAAATTAATGTATAAATATTAACAAACATATAGGCATCCTTCCTTGGAATCCATGTAGAAATGTTACAAATGAACATGAAATATAAAAGTAGCAACTATCTGCAAACCACAAATTTGTTTTTGTTTTAGTTTCTCCAGCAGGGTAACCTCTTATTGTAATTTTTGCAGCAGCAGAATCTTGAAAGTCTCAAAGCATCTCTCACTTCCCTTAATTTTTCCTTCCCCAAAATTAATCAGAATGCCTTCTGAGATGCCTCCTCTCTCCCCATCCCTCTTTTGGACTGAGCTTTCGTTTATCAGACCATTTCGTTTATCAGACCATTATCCTAGGCTGTGGATTTTCTTCCTCTCTCCCAAAGTTGTTCTCACAGTCTCACAGCCCATTAGAGTTGGGACTACAACTCCAAGAAATCCTAGCCATTATGGACAATCTACATATGATTTGCTATATATGCCTAAGTCAGTGAGCATTTCTTCAGAAATGTATACAAAAAAAATTGTGTCAGATGACCTGTAGCCTGTATTTTGACTATAATCCTGAAAGTAACACTACTGCTTTTCTTTATGTCTTTTCCAAAGTTTTCTAGAAAATTATGTGTTTCAAGTATTAGATTCAGGTACTTTATTGGCAAAGCATGGTTAGACATGCAAGGAATTTGACTCCAGTACAGTCAAGTCAATATACTTGCAAGACAACAGTAAATAAAATAACATAAATAAACAAAATTATATATTCAAATAGTAAAGTGTGCATCCAAAATACGCAGCCAGTAGAAAAGGAATATTGTAAAGGGTAGAATTAGAAGCATGATCTATTGATAAGTATGTATACACCTTAGACAATACTTCTGGGTTAACTTAGAATTCTTTGCACTTTGTGTCCTGTCATATAGCATGAGTTTAGTATTCAGCTGAATGATGGCATGTGTCTGGTTGTTTTGGTATGCAATACCCTATAGCACTGTCCAGATGGAAGAGGTTCAAACAAATTATGTCCAGGGTGAAAGAGACATTTTCTCTGTCCTTCTCTTGACCTTCTCAATATATAGGTCCTCTATGAAGAGCAGACTAGCTACAATTATTCTTTCTTCAGTCCTGACTGTTTGTTAGAGTCTGTATCTGTCCTGCATGGTTGCTGCACTGAACCAGAGAGTTATAGATGAACAAAATACAGATTCAGTGATTCCTCTGCAGAACTGTATCAGCAGCTCTTGAGGCAGGTTGAACTTCTTGAGTTGATGTAAGAAATGCATCCTCTGTTGTGCCTTCTTTTTAATGGTGCTAATGTTAGCCATCCATTTCAAGTCTGGGAGATTATGGAGGCCAGAAACTTGAAGGACTCTATTGCTGATACTATGTGGCTAAGTATGATAAGAGGGGGTGAAATAGGAGAGCTCTTCCTAAAAACCACAGTCATCTCCACAGTTATGAGCATATTCAGCTCTACTTGTTTTGCCTGTACCACAAGGCCAGCTGTTCAACCTTCTGTCTGTATTCAGACTCATCACCATCTTTAATGAGTCCA
>JANHZU010002970.1:106572-116909 GCA_032468055.1 Acrochordus granulatus
ACTTCAAGAGGCAATTCAAGACAGGGAAGCCTGGCATGCTATGGTCCATGGGACTGCAAAGAGTCAAATACAATTGAGAGACTAAACAAAAAATTATTGGGCCTGGATAGAGTGAGTCTGGCCTTTTTGTTCCTACAACTTCTCTCAACAGTTCAATATCGTTAACCATGGTCCTCTTCTGGATCACTTGTAAAAGGTCAGGAGCTACACAATATGGCTTAGGAAAACTAGAAGATATAGCAGAAAATGGAAGAAAAGAATCAGTAATGGAAAAGTCCCAGAGCAAATTGTTGAACATTAATTTTAACAGTGCTAAAAGTTGAGAAAGAAAATATGTTCACACTTCTTCACTTTGTCACCTTAATTTTTACATTTACTAGCTTGCTAGATAAAAATCTTAACTGTAGTCCTACTGCATTAAGTATGAAATCAAAATTTTGAAAAAGAAAAAAACTAGTACAAAGAACTATATGACTTAATGTATTAATACACAGTCATATTTCTTTGATCTAAAGGAATTCAGAATATCCTGATCTCATAAATGCATGACTCACAAACTCATGAATACAATCAGTCTTTGCTATTTGGCATCTGTGCTCACATAGCAACAATAAGATCAGAGGTCAAGCGATAATTCTTACCATACATTCCCTTAATACACAAGAAGAATTTAATATCATCAATGTTGTCAGCCACTTTTCTGTAAACCAGAAGTCATGGGGGGTCCATATTTAGAACTACAAAATACATCCATCACTCCTCCACTTTATATTTATGGTTGACAAGACAGCTTTTTAATTGTGCTGTCTATTATGTGTGCTGTCTTTTATGTGTGCTTATTAAAAATTCTTAAGAGAATTTTTAGTATTTGCTGATAAAATGATCATTAACTCATATACTGCAGTGAGAATTGCAATCCCAATGCAGAATTCATGTTGATGAAGGCTAGGTTATATCACCTGACTCTAGGGTTATTTCTGATCAATCACTTTCATCATGTGCTTGTAATTACACAACTACATTAACTGTGTATTGAACTATATCGTTTGGCTTGCCTTCTCCCTTATCTATTCGTAATAGGTAAGTAAGATCTAATACAAATATCCATTTGATGTTAATTCATTTGCTACACAGCAAGCTAAAAAGACACTCTTGATAGAGGTATCTGAACACTGAAACTCTCTCTCTGGTCAATTTTACTAGCTCCAAGTTTTCTTGATTAATTTTTAATGTTGTGTTAGTATTTGTTATTGTTGTTTTTCTTGGTTTCCTCCATTTGGGTTTTACTTTGTTCCTATTTTATATGATTATGTTGTTAATCTTGTTTTAGTAACTCTATTCTGGAATTTTAAAAATAAAATATAAATTAAACATTATTTTACATATTATCATATCACAATATGTATCAAAATATTAACATTTTGGAATGGTTTATTATTATTCTGAGTTATTTTGCTTACTCATCTCTGTTATTGACAAAATGGTGTACAAACATTACATAGGAACAAGTGAAATCAAATCTCAGATTCAGAAATTAGAGTTTTATTTGTCAGCAAAGCTATAGAAGTAGAGAAGTATGTAGATTACTTTATTGAAGGAAGGCAAGAACTCTTAAATAAATATTAATCTGGGAAGGAGAAGAGAGAGAAACATTCAAAATAACCATCCTTAACTCTTTGTTGGGTGCAAGAGAAATTCTGAGAAGCTTTCAAAATTCTGTTATATCTTTATAACAGTAAAATAGAATTCCAATAGCCCTTGCATTGTCTGTTTTCTGTCCTGACTTACTTCAAAGAGTTGATGATAGTTCAAAACACACAATAACACCTGGCCTGTTGTTTTACATTTGAAGGGCTGCCAAAGGATTATTATACAAAACTGGCAAAATAAAAAAATGTTATCTTCTACAATATTTATTGTTCACTTTTTTGGGTGGATGGAATTACTACTGTTTAATAGACAGTAACATAACTGGATAACAGGCAAATCTTTAAAATAGCACATGTTTTAGCATGCAAAATACACAATGTTCTTCTTTGGTTTTACTATAGTGAAAATTAAGCACAGGAGACTGGATGCAAATTTAGATTGAAACAAAACAATTTTTCCCAGTTGAGATTAAAATCAGTTGAGGAGTCCTGCTCCTGAAGTCAGAGTTCGAATAAATACAATTTCCTCCTTTTTGCAGATTGTAGACTCCAGTAACAATATGAGGTTGAAACACACTGGCTTTTATTTCTACACACATAGTCGTTAGCTATATATTTAAATATATATATATATATATATATATAAACTCCTTGACATCAGATTAATGCAGCTTTCCTTAACCTCATTCCCAAATGCAGGTCTCAGAATTCCCAACTATCAGCAATTATGTTGGCTGGAAATTCAATACATCTGAAATACACCAGTTGGAGAATCCTAGGTTAATGAGTACCTCTTTTTTATCTGAAAATTAAGTACGTGAACTGATTCTGCGGCTTGAATTGCCCTAGGCGGCTGCATGAGTTTGTCAATTTGGAAGGAAAATGATTCTAACAGCCTGCTGCTATGGACAGTCTACTATGTTTTTCTTATACTTAGAGTAAAGTAGTCCTCGAGTTGTTAGGTCCACAATATATACCCAGTCTTAAGTAGTGGCATATTACTCTTTGATCAGTTTTGAGAATTAAGAGAGCTGGTGCAAAGGCTTTGCAAGTAGAGAGAAACTAGCACAGTATTTGTAATCTTGACTCTACTTATCACAGCCCAATCTCTGGTTGTCTCAAGTACTGATTAATTTAAGAGTCATCAGGGTCATGCAGATATACTACATTCTAGAAAATTCATAGCCATGAAGAAAAATTCATAAGAAATTAATCCACTCTCTCCTTTTTCATCAAGGAGAAAAATTGAGAACTAAACAATAATTAGATAGATATTGCTTTCTTGGACACCTTTTTATTAGCAAGCTGGGTGATTTTTGTTTAACTGAAATGTGAAGCCATTTAGAAATATTGCCATGGCAGCAAAGTAAGGCACTGATATACTGTACAATTAACCCTGGTAGCAGTGCCTTGAACTCTTGGCAAATTTTACTTACCATGATGAGGTAAATAACATTCTAACATTTATGACAGACTAAAAATAAAAGAACCCAAGGGACAAGCAGCACTGATTAAAACTGTTGAATGCAAACTGTGAACATACTGCACTTATCATTAAAGGTACCAAAAAAAATGCATTAAATAGAATAAAATATTTTCTTATTCCATGAAGTAACACCTCTTTCTTTTCTTCAATGAAGCTGTGATAAATCAGCAAAACTGAGATAAAATATAAAGTAATTTTCCATCTGGATACTTATCATTAAATTATTTGAATAAATAACTAGTCTATTGTACTTTGAAAATAGGGTTCTTTCACAAACAATATTATATTCTGCATTTGCTTCTTATGACATTATTTAAAATATATATAAATATGTATATGTGAATTTTTAGTGGTAATATTTATGAAATACACTAACCATGATTTACTCAGTTAATCCAACTCCTTTGGTTCATATAGTTCCTTGAACTATAAATTAATCATATTAGCTGGGTGTATAGAACACTTTGGGCTATCACAAACCTATAAGTCATTTTTTAATCGAGTAAATTGTATAAAATTAGCAAGTCTGTGAAATTCCTTGCACTGCAAGTTCAATGTGGTTTAAAAAGTGGACCCATCATCATTAATTGTCCCATGATTTTATTACAACATTGAATGAGGGCTGGAGAAATCTATCTTCAGTGTGGATTAGTCTGGCGGTTAGTCTGTCTCTCAAGTTAACTTACTCAAAGCTGTGACTTGGGAAATGCATGTTTCTTTAAGCTGTTTCAAGGAGAAGAGTGATATGCTTGAAAGTAACAATCTTTCTTTAAGCTCCAGATCATATTTATTTAAATATTTAATTCCACGGACTGGAAGTTAATCTTGATTAACTTATCCCATTGATTTCAGTAGTCCTGCAATAGAGCAATGGCCGAGTCTGAATCTAGCCAAATGTTTTATTTTAACAGAAAATATTAGGGAATAAATCACAGCCCTGTTTAAAAAAAGTAAGATTTAAACATCTTAACTCTGTGGAAAATATAAGTTGAAAATTTTTTATGTTTTTCTTTCCTCCTCTATTTCCTTCATAATAGGCTTTATAGATGGCCCTGATTTGCATCAGGACTGTAACATAACAGAAAGGAAAAATCATTTTCACCATGCCCTGTCATTTATTGTCTCCTAGAATTACTGTTAGAAAATTTGAAAAGGGGGTTATATATACATATAAATAGTCAACAAGCACTAGGTAAAGGTGACCCTGCCAGTCGTGATTGACTCTAGGGTACAGTGCTCATCCCTGTTTCCAAGCCAAAGAGCCAGTGTTCATCCTGGGATGCTTTTATGGTCATGTGGCCAGCATGACTAGACTCCAAAGGCACACAGACACTGTTACCTTCCCGCCGGAAGGGGTGGAACGTATCTATCTACTCATTCCTGCATGCTTTCGAAATACTAGGTGGGTGGGAGCTGAGGCAGAACAGCAGGCGCTCACCCTGCTGCACAACAACTCCAGGTCTTGAACTCGGGCTGCCGACTTTCCAGCCGGCAAGCTGAGTTCATAACCACTTGCACCACTGTGCGTCTTATGCACTAAAGGGACTCCTAAATCTAAAATGAAACAATTATGCACATTGCATTGCTCCCTCTTCAGCAGTGAGGTCTGCTCCCCCTAGAGGTGCCATTTGCCTGAGCGGTGCTGAGCTGAACGCAGATGAAAACAAACATCACATTCAGATCACAAAGGGTTGGTAAGGGTTTTTTTGGTCACAACCCATGGATCAACATCCAAATGCACCCATTTGGGCCCAGATGCTGTGTTTGACTGAGCATAATGGCATTTGTTGACCCAAAAAGCAGACTCTGTACATGACAACACTAGGATGATGATGACGATTGCTCCCTCTTCCATGGTGTCATACCTTGAATCCGAATGTCTTCTCCCATTAGTCCCACTTTCACAAGCAGAAAATGTTGCTCCAGAGAATAGGAAGTGGGCTAGAGGGGGTAGAATTGAGCATTCTAGCAAATGGGGAACTTTGTAATTCATATTCCATGACAGCCATTTTTGCACGAGTACACATATCATATAATCAAATTTCCCAAAACATTTATTTAGATCCTATTCTATTTCATCTGGCCATAAGACCTCCTAACAGAAGGGAGTTCTATAACTTTATATCACAGTGATTATATTCACTCCTTATCACTAAGAGGATAATACAGCTGGTTTTGTACTTTTTGGAATTAGTAGAGACATAGAGCCCTCTAGTATGAGGTTGAGATAAACTAATATCTATGGCTCTCCAAGCTGAAAGTAGAAAGAAATAAGAAAAGAAAGTGTACCATGGACCAGAGAATTATGTGAGTTGAAGTCCACACATCTTAATGTTGCCAAGGTTGAGAAGCCCTGATCTATAGACATCTACTCCTATCCAAACCAAAGATAGCTCTAATACCTAAATTCACTACATAACAGTCATCAGAGTGTAAGACTAGTGAGGTAGCACCCTAGTAAAGGATTAAATATTTATATATATACTAGTTATATTCAGTAGTATAACCACTGTAGTTCTACAACCCCTTCTCTAGAGAAGATCTTGAGGCCTCTTACATGAGGCTCAGACATGCAACCCAACTGCAGCTCTCAAAATGGAAACAGATTAAAAAAGAAGGTGCACTATTCATCACATCAACAGATTTTATCTTCCAAGAACATGTTTTAATGTGAGCTCTAGCATTTTGTCCCAACCAAATAAATAAACGAAAAGTGACAGCAGTATATTTTCTTGGAAATGGACAGCTTACAAGCTTCTAATTGAAGTATGTTATGATTTGGTTACAAGTGTCAGAATTTAAAAATGATAATGATTCTTATTTCATCTTATTACTAATTTCTATTTAGCAATTTGATTTATGAGAATAGTGTAGCACACACTATTAAGAAAATACAAACTAATACAAACTAAGTGCCTTTTTTACAATTTAATATATAGTTTACAGTTTCACCGAGCAACAGATATTTTCTCCTGTAGAAGAGATTAGAAATTCCTAAATGTCGTCATTTCTGTATTGCCTTTATTCTCCTTTTCAGAGGTAATTCTACCAGAGAAGCTGCTGAAGTTTTCTTTAAGCACATTTTGATGGACAGATCAATCCATTTTGTCAGCTAACTTCCCATATCAAACTGACAGATAATTCAGTGGTTTAATGCCTAGGGAAACATTCATCACATGTATAAGATTTCGATAACAACTTCTCTAATAATAGCAAAGTACATACCTTTAAAATAATATTTTTTAAAAAAATCCATTTTGCAGCAACTAAATAGACAAAGTTATTATGTCATTTGCCCCCATTTCTCCAAAGTATTCAATCAGTACTGTGAATTGCTCTATAAACAAGGTAGTTATTAATAATGCAGCAGTAACCATTTTCTGCAGTGATCATTAAACTAAAGATATTTTTCCCCTTACCTTTTCCTCTAGGTTAGTTGCTTTGATTAAATGGGTTTGTATTCAAATTAGATAAAATAAAATAACTGTTTATTGATGAATTAGTAGTTGCTACTTTAAGTGCAATATTGGATTTTGTTAAGAATTGCTGGAAAGAGAAATAATGTAAAAACAGTATTAAAAATACAGTGAATGTTATCCCACATCCTCAAATACAGCAACATATATGGCCCTTTTGAGAAACCCTGACAACATTTAGCAGGAATCATGGAGGAAATGAAGCCCAAACTACACACACACACCCGCTTCCATTGCAGCTGATAATAATCTGCCAGCAGTACTGTCAATTATGTCACTTCTGTAAACACTTTATACTAGTTTACCCTAATCTGGTGATATCCTGATGTGTTTGGAATGCAGCTTCCAGAATTCCCAACCAATGTGTGTAATAATGTTTTAACTCATCCAATTGCTCCATTCTCTGGCCCAGTAAAACTTCATATAGATGTGATAAAATTATGGGAGAATGCATGCATGCATCAATTCCACTTCCTTTATTAGATTTTTCTTCTATATTAGAAGAAGATGCTTGAGAGTATTTAAGGTACTTCTTTTCTCATGGCAGCTATGTAGGGCAGCTAAATAATCCCATGAAAAGACACAATTGCTTGAAGGTGTTGCAGAGAAGTGTGCTTTATTTTCATTCCCATGCACTGAAGCAGCTTTGTGGATGGATTCTGAAGCATTGCACACTTTGTTAAATAACTCAAGAAAGCAGCACTGTATTTTTATCCAATTATATTTTCCATAACTTTCTCTTTGTGCCGATATAATATGATCAAGTAGTAAATTAGAAGGTTTTTTTATTTTTTTATAGTTATGACATTTTAAGGTGCTATGGAGGCAGACATCAAATTGACAGTTTAAAACAACTAGAAGAAACTCAGGTTGTGACAACTGAGTGTAATTTAAAGCAGAAGAAAAACTGAGGTTGGAAGATAGAAACAAAGCTGCTAATATGAGAGCTGAAATCCAGAGCAGGTTGCTAGACAGAGCAAGAAGCAGGACTGTGAAGCCTCAGACCTTAAGTCTGAGGTCTGAAAACCAAGGAGAAGAAAAAATTAGATGGAACAAACTAATCTCTTTCTCACTCTGGTATTTCTTACACATATGGCAGGCACATTCAGAAATGGTACTGAAATAACATTCCAGTTGTTTATGATTATTTAAAGATGGGAAGAAGTTACTTTATTAAATACAAAACAGTGGACTCAAACCTGGGAGTGTCTGTGCAATTGGATTTTAGAATTTAAAGGTGTTTTAAACTCATTATTTTTCTTCCCTATGTGGCAATATCATGCCACTGCAAATAGATACTCTAAAATAGTTTATTTAAAGCTTAAATAAAATTTAATATAAATTAACCAATTCCCATAATCATAGTGGAGTTTTAGATCTAAAGAAATACAGTGTGGATGGTACTTTTGTAAACAATCCTCAGCTTTTCAGTGATATACAAAGCTTGATTAAATGCAAATGCACTTGGACATTTTTCATTATTAATTCCAGTCAAATGAACAATTATAGTCATGGAAGTCTTCAGTTTCCCCATTGTGGTTGAAATACAACAAAATAATCCATTGGAGTATGTCCTCAGATGCCAAGTATGATGAATACACCTACATATTAGATATACTCAATTAAGAGATAAAAGGGCAGAGCATTTGCCTTGGGACTATATCATCAAATCAGTGACCAGGATTTCCCAATTACAAATGTATTGCATTAAAACTGTTCCTGCAGAAAATGAGTAAAAATAAGAACATTTTTGTTTGTTTGCTTGGTTGCTTGATTTGATAGCAGCAAATGAAGAACACTTGAGAACAGTGACTTCAGAAAGCCTTGAAATTATATGGATTTCCTATTTTAGAAGAATAAGGTAATAAAATACAACTGCAAAGCCTTGGGCATTTTATAAACCTAATATTGCTTTAATAAAATATTGAATACTACTTGATAGGAAATAGGGGGCTATAGGCCCCAGTCCACATCAGTATGTTTCCAAAATTTTTGGCCATAGTGTGAGACTGAATACTAGATTAGATAACCCTATGGCCCATCTAAGAGAGTTTTTCTCATGTTCTTACTATTATAGAAACATGTTTTTTTCTAGTAAGAAGTTTTGAGAGTTGGAGAATAAAATATAGTTTTATTAAATTGAAAGAGAAGTTTCCAACTCAAAAGATTATTACTATGTGCCATGTGCTTCTTTTCATTTAAATAATACTCTGGATGATAAGAACATAAAAAGGTAAAACAACACCAGAAATTGTGCCACTGATACACACCATGTCTAATTGGATACCATAGTCTATCCTTATGATATATCAGCCATTTCCCATTCCAGCACTCTTTTAGTTCCTACATAGCACGGATGCTGCCTGGATAACATTGCAGCTACCAGCCATTTGTCTCCCAAGAGTACTGTCCAGTATTGAACACCCAATCTTATCCTTTGGGAGAAAAAGCGTGGTAACCACAGACATTAACTGGAACTGAACAACTACTGAATTCCCTCCGTGGCACTACTGCCATCATGTGGTTGTGAGAAATGGTCCTGAGATATGTTACAGTGTCAGAAGAAATAGGATAGGGTATCTAAATTGGACAAATGCTATTAGTTTAACAGCTGTTTCTTTAATTAGTAGTTAGGCCTTTCTCCATCTTCATCACTGATTTAGTATTAATGTATTCTATACTATCTCTTCTGTGCCAAAATGGAATAGCTATTCTGAAACTGCTGGATTTAGCAAGAAAATTTCTTGCAAAGGCCTGTTTTTCATACTTTATAATATTTAATTTTAAAAAATGGACAGAGTTTGATTATGTTTTAAATGCAGTTCAGAGACTGCCCACCATATTCAGATTTGTAATTTGTGCTGTATTTTCAGTATATTTTGCATAAAACACTCTACAACATTACAAACATCCTTTATTTACTTCACCTAGTTGCTATAAAACATTATGTTCGAGAAATCATTTAGCAAGAGATGCTTTAAAAATATATACATACTGTCCATATACCACATGTACACAAGAGTTAATATATTTCAGTTCATTTTAATTATAACAAAATGCACAAGTAAATATATCTCATGTGCTATTTTTATTAAAAACAAATGTGTTGTAGAAAATATTATTTTTCACTCCAAATATTTCCTAATTTGTCTTTTTCATATTTTGATACATATCAAAGATTTAAAACATAATCTTGAAAAATAAAAATTGAATTAAAATAAAAAACAGTTACAACACTTTGAATTATTAATCTGATTTTTTTTATCCAGATAATTTAGATGAATATTAATTAGTCAACCAATATCCACTTTGTAAACTTGGCTTACAATAGGGGAATGCATGGACTACAACATTTGGTTCGATCCCTGTTTTCCAAATCACTGATTTGGAAAATAGCCCACTTTGCTTTGGATTATTCAGAAAATACCTAATGATATATATTTTCTTAGATATTATGCAAAGACATATAATCTCTAATCAGAGATTTTCTCAACATTTGGGAAAAAGAAAAAAACTTTACATGAACCAAGCACATGAGATCACATTTAAGAAAACTGTTCATATGAATTGGGCATATAAGGAGGTGCGGTGGCACAGCAGCTTAATGATGCCAGTTGTGTCGACCATTAATGGCCAGCACACTGGCAGTTCAAGCCATGGTACTGCATGATGGGAAGAGCTCCCATCACTCACCTCCAGCTCCTGCCCACCCAGCAATTTGAAAGC
>JANHZU010002970.1:131960-147211 GCA_032468055.1 Acrochordus granulatus
TTTCTGATTACATTTTTTGCTCGTCCTGCGGGTTTCTCGCCTTGTGAGTTACTCGTCCTGTAAGGCACCACTGTATTAGATTGTTCATTTTTGCTGTTAATATCTATGTTTACAGCATATTTGTTTTTCCAGCAGAGAAAAAAAATCATAGCCCAATCGAATGTTTTAAATTACTTTTTTCTGAAAAATCATTAGAATCAATCAAAGTAAAATCAGAGGATAGCATCAGTAGAGTGTGAAGTTTATGAATGGACATTAGTTGAAGAAAAATGCCCAATTCCTCCTGAATAAAGTTTCAAACTGAATTGGGAGAAATGTTTTTAATACTTTTGTTTGATGAAGTGAACAATCAGAAAGCTGGGCCACAAACGTAAAATAAACTGAACACAATTATGGATTCATTGAAAACCAGTTATTTCAAAAATATATTTTTCTTGATTAAATGTAATTGTTTAACTGATTGTACAGATTGCTATGAAAATTTTAGCCTTATTTTAAACACTATAAGGAATTGTTCATTTAAAAAGCCACAGGATGGCATTTTTCAGAAATTACAGAGTTGATGAAAGCTCAGTATTCACATGACTATCTTGTGTTCTCTTTTATAATTATCCTGGTATTCGGGCAGGTACAAAAGTTTCATTTCTTTATTTCCTAATTAATTGCTTCCATGAAAAAGCCTAGTGTGTGATTTAATGGCATGTCCTGTCAATTATGTGTTGAGATACATTTGAAAAGAATGGCCTTGCCTATTATGTTCAGTCACGAGGGGGAAAGAATCTAGGCATTTGCAAAGGTAAAGAAGAGCTGCAGAAACATTTTTTAGAAAAAAAAATCTCTTAAAAATAATATGTATTATTATGTCTTCTTTATTGTTATACATATGTCAATTGTAGCCTCCTTATCCAAAAATAAGATGAGAAACTGTCAAGACACTAAGTCTGGCTGGTGGAAAATTAATTTGGGTCACTCTATAGTGCAGTTACTATGGCAACAACATGAACATGTAGCATGCATGTGCTTCATCAATGTTAATATAATATCAAGTATTCGCCACAAATGTTTAATCATTATAACCAATTACATAATCTTATAAGTGAGACTGAGTTGAAGAGTAAAGCTCTCAAGATTCCCCTTTCTCAGATCTCCAAGCTTCATTTTCATTACAAATTATCATATGCAGAAAAAGATACATTTAATCAATTTTAGTAAAAAAAAAACCTCTTCCCTTGTGTATTGTCAATCATAAAGAGAATTTAAAAACAAATATCAAAGAAGAAAGCAATCCAATAGTGGCCCCAGACTCTACTGAGAATGTTAAGGTGCTTCATTAGTGTAATAGAAGAATTTACTACCTTTTCATATAGCAAGCACAACTGAACATAGTCACAAGAGAGTCCTTGGTGCCATTTTTCTAAGAAACAAATATCTGAAATCTCATTGGTTCATCAAACCTCACCAGAGGTTTTTTTTACAGTTTAAGTTTTTTTTTAAAAAAAAATATAATGTGTAATCTAAATAATGGGGTGTGATGGCTGAGCAGGTAAGACACTGGGCTGGTCAGCCAGAATGTTGGATGCTCAAGTTTGAAACCCATGTGCTGTGTAACAGGGTGAGCTGCTGTCACTTGCTCTGGCTTTTGCCAATCTAGCAGTTTGAAAGCATATATAAAAAACGGTAAAAGAGACCCTGCCAGTCGTGACCGACTCTAGGGTGCGGTGCTCATCCCCGTTTCTAAGCCAAAGAGCCAGTGTTCGTCCTGAGATGGCTCCGTGGTCATGTAGCCAGCATGACTGGATGCCTAAGGCTCACGGACACTGTTACCTTCCCACCAGAAGGGGTGGTACCTATCTATCTACTCGTGCTCGCGCGCTTTCAAACCACTAGGTGGGCAGGAGCTGGGGCAGAACAGCAGGAGCTCACCCTGCTGCGCGGCAACGCTGGGTTGCAATCCCAGGCCGTCGACCTTCCAGCCAGCAAGCCAAGCTCTTAACCACTTGTGCCACCGCAAGTGGTTATATATACTAGATGTCAATTCTCATCATTCCTAGCCAGCAAAGAAGTAGGAATTATGAGAATTCAAATCCCTAGGAGGATACCACATTGGAGAAAAATGGAACATATGGTACTGAAAAATAGAACATATGGTACTGAAAAAGTCATAATCGTCAACATAAACTTGTTAATTTTAAAGTCTACTTTTCACCTTCAATTCTTATAATATAATGGATTACAATCTCTACCCTGAAACAATCTGGATAGGTTTGCAAATCTAGTTTGCAATGTGCAGCCATTGTGTCAAGTGATCAGGATGATTCTTACATTATATGCAACTTCATGATTCTCCATAGCACTCTAAAAAAAGAAACAAGAAATCTTTTGACTAGAAAAATCCAGCAATCATCATTATTATTCTATTTCAGTTTAAACACATTTAATTTAGCATCGTTCTCAAAAAGTCTTCAGTCAGTCACTCATGGTAATGCTGAAAATTGAAAAATAAGAATAACATTGAATTCAGCATTCCTATATTTGGAAGAAATCCCATCTGAACTCACTTACTCATACAGTAGATTTGGATACATTTGCTCTTTTGCAAATAAGAGTCTATTTGCTTTGCACAAACATTGAAGAAAAGAGAGTAAGGGACCAATTTCTGGCAGAAGGTTGTTCAGAGTATGTTTTGGTTTATCTTTTATCTGTTAGATTAATCACTGGTAATGGCTGTCTTTATAAAGAAAGGTTGGTACTAAATTACTTTTCATTTGTTTTAATCTATAGCATTGCTTCTGTTTTTAATGATGTGAGACAAAAGTGGCAGTCATTCTCTGATGCTTCATTTCAAAAACTTTGAACTCTGGCTTAAGTCCTGTAATCAACGTTTATTTGCACAGCAACTTTGGAAAAGAAAGATTGCAAGCTGCTGGTGACCTATAGGTTAATTTTATAAAATAAAATACCTTGTTTTATTGTCTTACCTATTTAATTATCCTACCTATTCAGTTCTATGGAACTGGTCATTCCCATTGAGCTACTGTAGCATTTGTATATTAAAAATAAATAAAAGCTATATTACTTTACCACATGTCAGGATTCACATCAACATAAACTAAACTACTATCATCTGAAAAAAATAATGTTTACTAATGCAATTAATATTGTCATGATAGAAATGCATTCCAAATAAATTGTTCTTCTCTTGAGTTGACCCATTCCCAATATGAGTTTGTTTGAATGTGATATACTAAATGCCACTTCTTGCTATTCTCCAAATAGTATCTTTGTATCAATATAATGGTAAAGATGATAAAGTTTTTCTCTATCAATACTTTATTTCATTATTTATTTCAGTCATCCAAGTTATAGATTAAATTGAAGCTGTTGTAAAAATAAATGACAGACATGAAATGACAGACATTAGAAAATACATTTCTCAAATATTCTCCCTCAAAATAGCTCATTAAATATTTTCTCTTTAATATACTATGCATTTTAAAATGGACATTGAAATTTTTTTCTTCAATTGTATAACTAGCATTGTAACATTCTAGAAATATGATCATCATTTAATTAATAGTTAAGTTCAAGTCAGCTGGATCATACCAGTGCATCTCAGAACTAATCAAAATTAGGTTCTAAAACATCTTTTGGTGCATCAGTACTTTGATTTTAGTCTTAAGATGATACTTGGCAAACCACTCTCTTTGTATCAGCAGACTTGTCCCATTATCTTATAGATAATAAAATAAAACTGGAATATGTGTGGGATAAACTTAAATTCTATATTTTACATTCCATGACAGAGAATATATAGTACTTTGCAACTTAAACTTAAATTCTATATTTTACATTCCATGACAGAGAATATATAGTACTTTCAGGCCACCTAAGATTTGTTTGTTTTAGCAATGGTATAATGACGATATATAATTATGTCTCAGTCATTTTATTAGAATACAACCAGAAAATACAGGAAACTTGTGGGCAATATTCAAAAACAAGAAAAAGCAGAAAATACAGGTTCCATGACAAATATTCAGTACTGACTATTTAATATTGACTTTTGTCTGAAGAAGCCATTTTGCTTTAAAAATTAACTTGGTTTAAATTATGTATCAATATTTCTTGTATTTTCTGTTTGAATCCTAAGACAGAGACTGAAAAATAATTATGGATGGTCATTAAAACTTTGCTAGAACAAAACAGGTATTGGCCTAAGATTTTTGCACAGGACTGTATGTAAAAGATAAATTTCAGTGTGTTAGAATTGCACTATTTTCATCTGCTAGTATTTTCTTATTTATCCTTTTGTTTCAAGATAATATTCCATTTGAAAGCATCACTTCACAAACTTTATTTCCATGTTTGTCGAAGTCTGGAAAAACAGATGTATTTAAAATAGATAATTTTAAATACCAACTCTTTCCTGGTACAGTATTTTAAAAGAATCTCTATACCTATTGTTTTATGTTTTTAACTTCATTTCCCTTCCTACCTCCAAAATAAATCAGTGATTGTCCTGTACTGTGTATCTTCTAGGCAGAGTATTTTCTCTCTTTAGCTGATCTACTTATACTCATGTATTGTTGTATTAGTTTTAAGTGCTAGCTGTGCATTTCTCAATGACCCTGCACAATGTGATTGCTGGGGATACAAGCCACCACTGACTCACATTATTAAGTTTAATAATGAAATCTAAACATGTAACAATTGTAAGCAATACAGTATGAGCTCTCTGCCAAAAGAAACGGGGGAAGGATGTAAGAAGCATGTTCTATGGGTAAAATTTTTACAATTTTGCCTTAACTAAAATCTTTTATAAATCAGTTTCATTAATTTTACTATCAATGCCCAAGAATGTCTGAGCTATCACATGTGAGCCTAGGTAAAGTTGCAGACTGGAAAAGAAGCTATCACTTAACAGAACAGGAAGAATATACATAGACGGTGAAAGGAATTTCAAACAGATAATTATAACTTAAACTTGGTAACAATTTCCTACAAAAACTTAGTTGGAGAAAAATGTGCATGCTGAAACAGAAATGTATTACTAGAGGAAGACATTTTAAATCTTTAAGAATCAAGGCTGTTACCTCTTTATTTTTGTTGTTCAGTCACGTAGTCATATCTGACTCTTTTTGACCCCATCAACCGCAGTAGAGCAGGCCTCTGTGTCTTGCACTGCCTCCTGGAGTCCAGCTAAACCCATGCCCATCATACTTACTATGCTATCTAACCATCTCATCCTCTGTCATTCCCTTCTCTTTTTGCCTTCAACCTTTCCCAGCATCCCACTCTTTTCCAATGAGTCATCCCTTCACATTATGTGAAGTATTTGAGCTTTAGCTTCAGTATATGTCCTTCCAGGGAACAATCAGGGTGGATTTCTTGTAGGATTGACTGGTTTGATCTCCTTGCAGTCCAAGGGACTCTCAAGAGTCTTCTCCAGTACCACAATTCAAATTCAAATCATTTATTTGATGTTCAGCCTTCCTTATGTTCCAACTCTCACAGCCATACTAGGAAAACCATAGCCTTGACTATACAAAACTTTGTGGGCAAGGTGATGTCCCTGCTTTTTATATGCTATCTAGGTTTGCCATAGCTTTCCTCTCAAGAAGCAAACGTCTTTTAATTTCATGGCTGCAGTCACCATCTGCAGTGATTATGGAGCCCAAGAAAGTAAAATCTGCCACTGCTTCCATTTCTTCCCCTTCTATTTGTCAAGAAGTGATGGGATCAGTTGCCATGATCTTAGTTTTTTTCATGTTGAGTTTCAAGTCAGCTTTTGCACTCCCCATTTTCATCTTCATCAAGAGACTCTTTAGTTCCTCTTCACTTTCTGCCATTAACTTCCTAATAATTGTCAAATAAAGTGTTTTCAGGCAGTAAACAGCATAAATGCCTCAATATATTAAATACATGAAATGTAATGTATAAATGATGCAGCATAATCCATAAAACAATACTACCTGTATCTTTAAGCTATCTGACAATGCTATCATGGGATGTCAGATGTCAAAGTTAAAACTGATCATTTCTATTAGAAGTTCTATCACTGGAATGAGAAACTCCCACACCAAGTACATCAAAGGACATTTATTCCCTTATATCTTGGCCTAAAATGAAAGTCCAGCAGCAATGACGCATAGGAAAACCTAAAATGTGTGCACACCTGACAAAATCGTTCCTTTCTTCTGCCAGGAAACTACAACCTCATAATTTCTTACCATTCTTGGCACTTGTGATATTTAATTGAGAACTAAAATTTAATGGAGTCCAATCATTGTTGAAACAAATGGCCAGATTATATTCTGCTCCAGATTAACAGAGGAAGAAGCTATCATTTATTAAAACTGATTTGCTTCGCTTTTCCATCTTTTCTTTCTCTGAAGTTTTTTATGTAGTATATCCTTAATCATATTTTGTGTTATTTTAATATTTCAGAAAAACAATCTGACAATTATCTCTAATAAATCTAAGAATTTTGCACACTTTGCATTTAAAGATAAAATATTTTCATGTTTAAAGAATACATGGGACACATCCACCCAAAGCAACCCAAGTTAAAGCACTTATTGCCTTCAAATGATATTCATTGCTATATCATTCTTAGCACATCCTCAGAATTAGAGGACCAAGATCAAAAAAAAAAAGAGAAGCCTTCTCCTTTCTGCTCTTTGAGAAGTATTCCAGGCACTTAAAGCCAGTCTCTGGTATTCAGTGGTAATCAGCCTAGACATGCCTAGGCTTTTTAAACTAAATTATCAGATTATACCATCATACCCCAAGACACACACTGTCACCAAAAAAAACTACTGAAAGTAGTATGGTACTTAGAAAATATGGATGTAAACAAATAACCATTATTATTGAGCCTAAGAAAGAATAGCATTGATTGCTGATTGGGTAAGGCTAGAGAACAGTCAAAATAAAATTAAAGTATTAATGCTTTCTATCTAATTGTAAAAATCTAGATATGTTGGTTTCATGCTTATGAAGAAGATTTTACCCTGCAATTTGGAATGCATAAATTTTTCTTCTCCACAATTGCCAGGTGTTGCTCCAAGAAGATTCTTCAGGAATTCAACAAACTGGCCATCCTGCTTTCTCTTATTAGCAGTTCTTTTTGTTGTTCAGTCATGCAGTCATGTCCAATTCTTCATGACCCCATGGACTGCAGCACACCAGGTCTTCCTGTCCTGCACTGCATCCCAGAGTACACCCAAGCCCACACCCATCACACTGTCTATGCTTTCAAGTCAAGAATATGTCTCTGCTTTTTAATATGCTGTCTAGCTTTTCCATAGCTTTCCTCCAAGGAGCAAGCACTTTTTAATTTCATGGCTGCAGTCACCTTTTGCAGTGATCTTGGAGCCCAAGAAAGTAAAATCTGCCACTGCTTCCATTTCTTCTTCTTCTATTTGCCAGAAAGTGATCAGATGCCATGATCTGCTTCCTTTTGACCCAGCCATTTCATTCTTTCTGGATCTATTTGTAATTCCTTCTTATCTGTGAGGCTCATCTTCTGGTGTCCTATCTTTTAGTCTTGGAAAGATACTGGAGTGGGTTGCCATTACAGTGGAATCCTGTACCCCATTTTTCACCAGATCTCCAGGAACCTGAACAATATCTAGCGCAGTCCTTGTTAATCCGGGTGACGACTGAGCCGATATGGATTTCTGTAAATTACGTCTCATATGTTTATGGGAGAGAGACACTCTTTGTTTGGCTTCTCTGATGAGACCTGTCCAGTTTGGTTGAATCTCTGGCAGAGCTCTTATCTTCTTCAGAGCACACAAGCCCCCCAACCACAGCAAGGTGGTACCTCACTGGGGGGTTATTAGTGGTAGAATTGATTAATCTAAAGGTCAATTTTTTGTACATTTTGGTCTAACAGAGATCTCTGGAAGTTTATCTTGCTGTGATATTATCTTAGTGAAAGAAGCACATGGTTTATGGAATTTTAGAGAGGCCCTACATTCACACCTTGCAAAATCTTTTTTTTAATGTTGGATTCAAAATGTTGCACAACCTTAATACTATAACAAATAGCTAAATAGTCCTGTCTATAGCTAAATAGTCCTGTCTTAATACTATAACAAATAGCTAAATAGTCCCAATAAACCAACTTATATTGGTTCTGCTATGTTTGTCTTTATGCCATCCAGATGATTATGCCCATTGCAATCCAAAATTTAATACCATGATTGGTCACACAGTCAGCCAGATGTTTAGATTTGGCTTTTTTATCTACCTAGGACCTGGGACTGGCAGAAGTTTTAAGGTGTTAGAAGTATTGTCTTAGGATGTAACCTGTTCCAAAGAAAGTTGCCTTTTGCAATTGATTGGTGGTGATTTTGTCAATGCCAATGGTGTTCAAATGGTGCTCCAGATGTTTGGGGATCTTAGGACACCTATCATTATTGGTACTATCTTTGCTTTTTTTTTCCCCCTTTTTTTGCCACAGTTATTCTACTTCTCTTTGCAGGTCTTTGTATTTTGTGATTTTCTCCAGTTCTTTCTCTTCTATTCTGTCTCTAGGTATTACATATTCACTATATAGATTTTTTTTGTTTTTATCAGCAATTGTTAAACCTGGGGTATTATGGAGCAGGTGCTTGTCTGTTTGAATTCTAAAGTCCTGAAGCACTTTAACTTCTTCATTTCTATCAGTTTGTCTAGAAGTAGATCCACTTTTGGAAATGAAATCAAATATTGTAGCAATAACTACTAATGTCCATTGGATCATTGTTTGAGATATATTTCATTACCTAAATACAGAAACAGAATGACTATGGGGACAAAACAGCAGTGAGAGTAGGAGCAATTTCCAATTTCCTGCTGACTTCTCCATTGAGTTTCCTTGTGGGAAGGTGACATGGAGCATCAGAAATCTTCCTACCACCCTACCTACCTTCCTTCACTCACTTCCTTTCTTCTCTCTCTCCCTCCCTCTTCTTTCCTTCCTCACTGTTTCTCCCTTTCTTTCTTTCTTTCCTTTCTCCCTCCCTTCCACCCTTTCATCCACCTTTCTTCCTTCCTTTCCTCCTGGCCTCCTTTGCTGCCAGGTACCTGAAGAAGCAAAGGGGTGAGCAGACTGCAGGTCAAGAATGGTACATGGGGATGCATGATAAGTGTCTCATGGGCTAGGGAAGCTATTATAGGTGTGCACCAGTGGTGCCACACAGTTCAGAAAGGCCACACAAGTGGGTGGCATAGGTCAGGAAGGATGCTCAGAGGTGTGTGAGAGGCACTATGCAGGTTACTTATACTGTGCAGGGAAGGGTGGCATGGTTAAGAGGAATGCAAGGGGGTTGCAGGGATATGTGAGAGGTGCTGTGTCAATTGGTAATGTCACACAAGGGGGTGGCATGAATAAGGATGTGCATGGGAGTCTGTAGTTGCTGTGGAGATCAGGCATGGTGCACAGGAAGGCAGTACAGGTCAGGAAGTGTCTGTGAGGGTGCCCAAGGGATCCCATGTGTCAGGGCAAGTGTATGGAGGCAGTATAGATCAGGATGGGTACATGGGGCACACAAGAGGTGCTGTGTGGGTGGGAAGGTGCATGAGTGGGTGACACAAATCAAGGGCAGTATGCAGGGATGTGGCATGGGACAGGAAGGGTGCATAGGGTTTCCTCCCTTTCCCTCCCTCCCTCCCTCCTTCCTTCCTTCCAGCTTCCCTTCCCAGTAGGCAAGTAAATGGCTGCTCGGGAATGGAGGGAGCAAGGCATTGCTGGACAACTGTCACAGAATGTTGAAAATGAATATTGCATGATTGCAGTAGCTGTCCAAAACCATAGCAGCACAGCAGCAGCCAGTGGCATAAAGCAGCCACAAATCTGATTCCCTCAGGAATCAAGGGTCTGGGATTTTGTTCACTTTCTGTAAGTTAATCCATTTGAGGTACATTGCTTCAAAAATTATCACTCTAGGTTGCACCCTTTCATCCAGTCACTTGCCCTGACACATGGGATCCCTTGCACCCTTTCATCCAGTTAAATGTCATGACACAAGAGTTTTAGTAGCATATGGTTAGTAATAGGCCCTTTGGCTGCAATCCCAAAATATATGGACTTGATACCACCAGCATTGAAAAATAACCATCAATCAATTGCAAAAGGCAGTTTTACTTAGAACAACTTACATGCTGTGATGATACCCTTAACATGATCAAACAACATTTACTTATCCCAGATCCTTGGGAAGGACTCAATGGGTGAATAGAAATGCCAAATCCAGTCTAAACATCTGGCTGACTGTCGGACCAGCCATAGTAATAATTTATTAAATGCATATGCTGCCTGCCTCTCAACAACTCTGGTAACATTTTATTGAATAACTCAGGGTCCTTTCACGTTGTTGCATTTTCCCTCTGAATTTATAGAGTTACTTCCATTAGCTCTTCTTCTTTACTAGTAACAGTAAATACACAGAACATTCTAACACCCTGCCACACTTTTACATCTAAATCAAATTACAGTGATAGCTAAATCTGGTTTCATATGTAGCTCTAACTGTTCTCATGAAAAAGGAACCTTTGCTTTTTCTAAACTTGTTACATATACTTTTTAATTAAACTCAGTATAACTTAGATAAGTAAATAAATATTTAAAAATGTTATTGTAATGGCATCTTAGGATAATATAGAATTGCTACTGTCATTTAGATGTGGTTATCATTTGAAAACTTAAGTTTTTTTCAGTGAATAATGCAAGAAGTAATCTGTCACAAAGAGGGCATTAAAGAGTCTAAAGAGACATAAAAAGAATGGAAGAACTGCATTGAAAATTTAAAAAATAAATAAATAAAAGTAAGAAGAGTAGAAGATAAGTCCTTTCAGACAGCATTATACATAGTCAAAACATTTTTATCATGCATTTAGAATGATAACCTAAAAATTATAGCCTAAAGGAAGAATGACAACATGAAGAAATAAACTAACATGGTTGTTAGTTGTTTTTGTGAAAAACTAAATATAAGCTTCCTTTAGCTGACATTTACCTTTCCAGCAGTTCTAAGTCATCAGCCTCTTTGGCATTTGAAATAAACTGGAGGATGGAAGTAAACTTTCTTCAAGGAACCACTTTGTTTTAATGAATCTGCTCAGTCCTTTCATGTTTGTATTTTGTGAACTACTGAAAGACAGTCTTCTCTCCTAACAGATTATAGTGCGTAAATGGCAGGCTTACCAATTTAAATATCTGAGTTATAGGCCAAGTGCAAAACAAGTACAAAGACAGCTGTGACCATACATGAGCAGAAATGAAAATTATAAAAAGAGAGAGAGAGGCAAAGGCATGATTAAAAATGGTCTTTCGCAATCCTTCTTCCCAAACAGTGGGAAATATAGAGCAAGCTTGTATAATCGAGCTAAAAGATAAATGTGACCCTGCCAGTTGTGACCGACTCTAGGGTGCAGTGCTCATCCCCGTTTCAAAGCCGAAGAGACAGTATTCGTCCTGGGGTGCTTCCATGGTCATGTGGCCGGCATGACTAGATGCCAAAGGCTAGTCACATGTGGCCTCCAAACCCACATGATAATAATGGCTGAAAATTGAGACCATTTGAAGTGGAAAACATTTGCACTGGAAGTGCTAACAAAGCTAGCCAAAGATTATTCCCTCCCAACAAAATAGGACAAATGAAAAATTCTTCACGTGTATGAAATGGCTCTCTGCACTTTGCTTCATTGTCCTGCCAACTGCAGCTCTCTTTTCACCTAATGAGGTGAAGCATAGCCCCCAGCTACATGAGAATGCTCGCCTCTTTGTACACTAACAATTTATTTCGTAAGAAAATAAAATGAATGTTTCTGTAATAAACTGTAAATGGAGAATTATTAGAAGGATACTTTGATAGCGCACAGATAATGCTAGTTCCCCAGAAATATCAATAAGGAACTGATAAGTACTCTCTGAATTGTTTCCTAAATTTGAAAGAGCCAACAAGGAAAAGATTCAGGGTCTGCCATATTGGATGCATATCCTTTCTACTACTTTTTTTTATCTTAAGGATGTTAAAGTATATTAATTATTCAACACATTCTTTTAGGAACTGTATAACAAGTGTTGTTGATTATAGTATGTCTGCAGGTAGCTTGAAATGAACAGTGCTTTTATTAAAATATTATCAGATAACAGTGGAGATTAAAGTATTTGGCCATTAAGTTTTATCATGTGCAGAACAACACAGCGCATGCAGAAAAGAATCCATCTGAGTTTTATTGTAGCCATCTGTTAGAATGCGAAGAAGAAAAACATTTAAATTGTACTAAAAAAAGCAACTTAATGTGTAATAGTCCTTCTGAAGTCAGTGACTAAGACACAGCTGCATATGTGACATGTCTCCTAGGCTAAAATACATGCAAATGTTGAACATTTATTTTTTCAGGACAGTGTCTTAGAAAACTGCCTCAGGCTCTTAAAGTAAGAAAAAAATTCCAAGCAGTATGCTAAGGATGATTTAAACCAGTCTCAATCATGGTTGTAGCCAAGATAAAGACAATGTCAGGGAGATAGCAAAAAAAAGTTGGGGTCAGTGCATATTTTTGCTGTGGTTGGGGAGAGACAGCCATGGTCTTATTCTAGAGTTCTTAACATTCAAATGACCACCTAAATTTAGTCCATCTCCCTGAATAGAAACAGTTAAAAAAAAGAGACTTTTCAAATACAACTTTTAAAAATATCCAGAAAGGTTTAAAAAAATCACAGTAACTTTGTACAAAATAAAACTGTAGTGTTCCTTTTCAACCCACCCCCCATTTCAGTGTAGTTATTTTTGCTTATTATCTGAAATCTTGCACATATGTGGTAAATGAAGCTTCAAAACCACTTTGTCAGAGACACACTTTGGAAATACGCTATGCTGACAAATGCAGTTCTAAAATGAAGGCTGATTATCTTGGCCAGCTCATTATGGACTGTCACCGAGTTGTATTCTGAAACATAATCAATAGTATTGACTTCAAGATGATTTCTAGACCTATAGAATCCAGTTAAATAAAAGTTGAAGCAAAGTCTTTTAGTTTATATATAGAGGTTCCTGTATGGGTTATGGGTTAACAAACAGAAACAGCCATTTTGATACCAACTTATCTAGAATAACTGGATAAGAAGTGGGATGTGAGGGATGTTGCATATACATAGCTACAGTAAATAATAGGGCAGTATATATGAGGTGCGGTGGCATAGCAGATTAGTGCCACCAGTTATGTTGACCATAAATGGCCGGCATGCTGGCAGGTTCAGTCTGCAGCTCCACACGACGGGGTGAGCTTGCATCACTTGGCCTCAGCTTCTGCCCACCTAGCAGTTTGAAAGCACGTAAAAACTGGCGAGTAAATAAATCGGGTGCCACTTTGGTGGGAGCTGGCTGGCTATGGTGGGAACAGGCAAGTCGAGCTGCGAGAGACCTGGGGCAGAGCAGGAACTGCGGAGATGCCCGGATGCAACATCGCTGGCCAGCAGGGGTGGGGGGCAGGGTTAGTTACACAAAATTGTATAATTACTAATCAATTTAAGCCTCCAGGAGTCTTTGGAAATTGGCGGCATAGAAATGTATAAAATAAATAAATAAATATAGGACTGAAGGACATAACTGTTGAGAACATTCCAGTTTAGAACAGAGATATACATTAGCAAAAGACTTAAACTTTATTGGAACTGCAAAGCACCTGCTTATTGCCTTCATTTATCTAGTTATAAAAAAAATATTAGAAAGCAAGCTTTCTTGATGGACTTATCTTGATAGACTTCTTAGGAAATAAACCCCACTTAAAAAGTCCTGTTGACCAGATCTATAGGATATGGGTCACAATTTCAATGGCTTCTCATGAACATTAAATTGAGCAATGCTTGCTAAGAATATTCTATCATTTCGGACCATGCAAAAGCTGCATTTTCTTCCATTACTCCTCAAATAATTTGATTGGTAGCATTTTAATCCAATTTTTATCCCACAGAATCCAATTGCCATGACTCATATTCTTGATCTGAAGTTTTAAATTTCTGCTTCAAATTTAGCAATGAGCTGCTCCAGAATGATTATGTTGTCACAAAGACAATAATAGAGTTCCATGAATGACATATTATCAAGGAGAGATTACCTCTGTCTGTGTCAAAATAGGAATTCCATCAAAATGAAAGCAGACTCTAAGACAGTGGAGAGAGTAGTTATGAAAAACCAGCAGTTTCTTATATTGTCTTCAATGTATCAGCTTTCAGGAATCAGCAGCAGAGTGAAATATGTGCTTTTCCGCAATCAATCTGTCGAAATTCAGATTTCCAGTCCAAAACAAATTAATGTTCAGTAAACCTAATCAAGCCACCCAGAGGCAAGTCTTATCCATTTTTACTAAGATCTGTGCCAAATCAATAGCATGAGGATCTGGATATAAGCAGCTTCTATCTGAAAAATAAGATGATGTTGAAGGGATTGGTAGACTTTAGATGGAAATATGTTGGACAGAGTAAACTTGCAATACTTTAACATTTGAGTTCAAATTAAGACATTATTTGAAATAAACCCAGAAACTTTTGAGTTCCCAAAAATTTTTATCAGAAAGAGTAAAAATGTAGACAGAGTGGAAGGCATTATCTGACACTTAAACATATTGTTAAACATAGCTAAATGGTTGATTGTAAAGTAAATTATCTCTTAAAACAGACATTTTTCTTGTTCAGTCGTGTCCGACTCTTTGCGACCCCATGGACTGCATTACGCCAGGCCCCCCTGTCTTGCACTGCTTCCCGAAGTCTTCCCAAGCCCAGGCCCATCGCACTGACTATGCTATCTATCCGTCTCATCCTCTCCTGTCCCCTTCTCTCTTCCCTTCAATCCTTCCCAGCATCACAGTCTTTTCTAATGAGTCCTCCCTGCGCATTATGCAACCAAAGTACTTGAACTTAAGCTACAATATCTGTCCCTCCAAGGAGCAATCAGGTTTGATTTGTGGCAGGATTGACTGGTTTGATCTCCTTGCTGTCCAAGGGACCCTCAGCACCACAATTCAAAGGCATCAATTCTTCGATGCTCAGCCTTCCTTCTGGTCCAGCTCTCACAGCCCAACAATACTACAGAGAAAACCATAGCCTTGACTATGCAGACTTTGTCAGCAAGGTAATATCTCTGCTTCTTACGACACTGTCCAGATTTGCCATAGCTTTCCTCCCAAGTGTCTTTTGATTTCATGGCTGCAGTCACCATCTGCAGTGATCTTGGAGCCCAAGAAGGTGAAATCTGCCACTG
>JANHZU010002970.1:220014-232926 GCA_032468055.1 Acrochordus granulatus
ATGAAAGCCCAGTGGGTTTCTATTTTTTAGAAAAAGAAATCTCAGGGGTTCTACTGTCCAGCATAATTGCAGAATTTAGCCCAATTGCCTATGAATAAGGATGTTTACTTCTACCTCCAGACTGACTGTTGTTGCTGCATTCACACAATACATATATTAGCAGCACACAAATCAGAGTCAACAATAAAAGAACATTTGCTTTTTTTATCACTGAATGTTTACAATTTTGTGACTTTATTAGAACTTCCGACTTTAAAGAAAATGTCTTAGGTATAACCAGAAATGCTCATTTATATTTAAACTAGTATGTCATCCAATATTTATTTTTTGTTCATCTAGCCAGTACTATGTATTCATTTTGTAAAGGCCTGTAGAAAGTTGGTTTTTAAATGACGTATAAGTATGTATAAGTATTCAAGACTGACATTTTTTGCATCCAGAACCTGCTTTGCCCTTTATTATTCTAAGGGCTCTGCTAGTTTTCATGCACCCTTTTCATTCATTAGTTTGTTTCTCACAGTTCTGCTGTCTGAGTTAGGAATTTCAATTGCAAACGTGCAGGCCAACAAGGAGTCTACAAAAACATGGAATTATTCAGCAATGGCAACTGACAAACTGGACAACTTTGTAGCAGTGTTATGCATCAGTTCAGGCTTAAATGCATAAAATCCTCCATTACATACATAGGTGCTTACATTCCACCTCCCTGTATTTTCTTAAGCAGCCACATCTTTTCTGCAGATTGACACTTATAGCTGCAATGTGATCATGAAAAAGGACACAATTGGGCTAAGGAATTGCAAACAGGTGTTATATGAGTATCCTGTACTCTCTAAAACACAGAAAAAGGATGGCTTCCTTCATATTATCACCATTCAAGGACATGTCTTTATTTAAAAAGTAGATTTTTTATGGATGATGGTTGTCTTTAATCCTTGATCTTCACAAGTACTAGGACTGAAGATAAAAACATTATCTTCTTTTAATTCCCCTCTTATTTCAGGCTGATTCTGGATCAAAACTAGTGTCTGTGACAGAAAGACATAAAGTTGCAACCTGAACTTGAAAGTTGGTATGTGTTTTGCAAGTCATGAAAGTGTGTGATGGCTGCATGAAGGTAAGGCTCTTGCAGAATTACGAGAATACATGCAACTATCAGTGAGAAGACTAATAAGAAGTTTTTCATGAAAAAGGATCATCTGCATCTTCCCTCTCCATTTAATAAAAATATTGAAGAACAAGATGAAGAAGACCCAAAATATCAATTTGTGCCTTACTTTTACCATTTCTGATCTTTGAGATAAATAAATCCTTTTCTTCTGAAATTTGGAGTGACTGACCAAGTCATGTATGATAGCTATCTTTTATATCATTTAATTCCATCAAGACTGGGTTTTTACTCCTCATTCCTTAAAAAAACCTTTATCAACTGTGTTTTGGTAAACTCAACACCTTTATCAATTCTGTATATCACTGGTTTAACAAAAAAAACAAGAGTTATACATGCCTTTTTGAGAAAGCCAATTTTCAGAATTTGGCATAAATAAGCCAAGAGTCATTTTTGAGATTGGTGGCATATATCTAATAAATAAATAAAAATAAAATAAATAAGCTAGTTCTACCTCCTCTTCATTACTGGCATAGCCAAAGTTGAAATGTTGTGACTTGGATATCTCTCCATCACAGTCACTCACAGAAATATTTTATTAAAGATCTAAGATCTGCTGTTGATTACTTCCTATAAACAGCACAAGGAGCAATAACTGAGGAAAGACCCAATATTAAGGTAAGCTGCCTCCATTTTCATTTGACAAGCACTTTGATCAAATACTTAGAGATCAATCTTTCATAGACATGATCATAAACAGGTCACTTTTACCACAGAGAGACATTGCATGTGAAACAGGTCTGTCTGAAGCAGTTTAAGATTTGCCTAAATGAAGAGCTCTGTGCAACTCAGGTACTAAGACACATTCCAGGGGATGGCACCAATCCACTGGCTCAGTAAGTGGATGACACCTGGATAAAAATGAAGGTCCAGGAGACACAGGCTTTCACAGACCAATAAATAGATTTGAACATCAAGTTCATCAGGAAAGATACCAAGGACAAAAGGTTGGCATTCCTAGACTGTGAGGTTCTTATTTGGACCTGTGGCAAACTAGAAATAGAGATCTACAGGAAACCCACACACAGAGACCAGTACCTGCTGTTTGACTCCCACTATCCACTTCAACACAAACTAGGAGTTATCAGGACACTATATCACAAGTCAGAAACCATACCCACCTCCATGGATGCAAAAAAAGAAAGAAAACAGGCACTTGAGGATGCCTCTAGGCCTGTGGTATCCAAATTGGGCCTTAATTAAATCAGCATCTAAATCAATAAAAGAATGGGAGACAGAGCTAAGACTCGGAGTCAATGGGAGAACTTTGTCATTCCTTACACTCCGGCATGTCAGAGATGCTAAAACAGGTATTTGGAAAACATAACAAACCTTTGTTTTTCAAATCCACCAACATATTGAGACAGAGGCTTATCCACCCTAAAGATGGAACACCAAAACATAAGAAGAGCAATGTAGCATACGCAATCTGAGGAGTGCTCAGAGAACATTGGAGAAACCAAACAACCTTTACACAAGAAGATGGCCCAGCACAAGAGAAGCAACACCACAGGACCAGAATCAGTAGTTTATCTTCATCTGAAGACAATATAGTAATGTTCACATTTTGGACAGAGAAGATAGATGGTTTGAGAGAGGTATGAAGGAATCCATTTATGCCAAAGTTGAAAATACTTCCCTCAATGGAAGTGGCCTCAGACACAACTTGTCCCCCATTTTTCATGCTGCTCTTTCATTAGACCCCAGGAAGATTAAGACCATTTCACAATTTCACCAGGGAGACCACATTTAACAACCCACTTGGGGATGAGTAAGGGATGTAGGAGTTAAAATTCTCTACCTATTCACATCTCCTATTGTCCATCTAATGAGCCTAATTAGGTTAAGTGAGAAATAAAGCCACCCTGGAAGATGTATATAAGGTCCCCTAACCAACTTTTTTCTCAGACTGAAGAAGCTGCTTGGATAAGCAGCAATACATTTCTAACCAGCAAGAAAAGAAGTCCAGTTGCCATGACTCAACTTCCAGACAATTCTACCTGGATGACTGAGAATCTCCATTGATGTACTAAAACACAGCTATCTTATCCAGTTTTGTTTTATATATTGGGTATCTTTCTCAATGTTGAGTCTATTTATTTCTGGTTTATTTATTTACTTATTTTTATATACCGTACAAAGTCACATTTTTTTTAATTGGGCATCTCTAAATAACTATTACAGGTAGATTTTGATTTACTACTGCTCATGTAATGACAATTCAGTGTTACAATGGAAATAGTTCTTTATAGCACTACGTATCATCATTTGCAATATTTTCTATTGTCTTTCCAAGAAAGCCAATGAGGAAATTAGCAGGGAAGGTTGCAAGCTGCTACTGTCTGCTGAGGGGACTCCCTCTAGTCTCTGGGGGCTATCTGAAAGTGCAACTTGCTGAGTAGAGCTCAGTCCCTCCACCAAGTTGCAGACCTAACTTAGATCCCAAAGATCCAAGACCCATTTCTGCAGCCTGGTTGAGGCATTCTCTTCCATGCACACACAAGAACTCAGCCCTTCCACCAGTGTACAGAAACTGAGCTTGGATCCCAAACATCCAAACCCCATTTTTACAGGCCAGCAGAGGCATTCTCTTCCATGCATGGAAGAGGGTTGGAAAGCTAGGAAATGCCACCATTCTGAAGGCTAAAGAGATTTCTACCTTCAGAACAAAGACTTGCACAAGCTTTTCCACCATCTTTCCAATGAACACCATCATTTCGAAGACTACAAATCTACATATCACTAGCTTTCAAATCTTCCTAGGCTAGGAAGGCTAATGAACACCATCATTCTCATAACAGTTGGGAAGGCCCCTTCTCAAAACAGCGAGCTTTGCAGAAGGAACCTTCCAAAGATCATAAGAATTGTACCTGCCTGCAGAAAAAGACAAAGATAAGTGGACCAAGATATGGTGAGACATGGGGAGGGCCTGGGGTTGGATGGAGAGAGAGTCCAGACTTCCCAGGTGCATAAGAGAAGAATAAAGATCCTCTCCGCAGTGCTCTGTTTAACAACCCAGGTGATTGCTTAACAGTTGCAACTGGCAAAGCCAGGGTCACGGAGCAAAGAAGTCACATATTATCTCACTTAATTACTGTTGCACACAGTGATTGAGATTCCAGGCCCAATTGTGGTCATAAGTCAACGACTCTCTGTAAATAAACATCCTCTTTAGCAAGGCAAAGAAGCAACATGATTTGCTTCAGCAAGGCGCTTGTTGGACCTTCAGTGTAGTCCAGTCCAAGAAACCAAAATCATGAATGCTGATACTACTTTCCTTGTAAGGTTACAGTAACAAGGTTACATTATCTTGTAAGTCTGGAAGTGTTTCCCTTCTCCCCTCCCTTTAGATTCCAGAAAACTAGGGAGGGCCGATCCCCATTCCTGCTTGGACTCAGATTTCCCTTATCAGATTACTCTCCAGGCTGCAGCTCTTTCTCCTTTCTTCCAAAGGTATTCTCACAGCTCATGATCGTGCTTAGCAATACTTTACCTACTCTGATCACAACTGGAGGCTTCTGGCATGCAGGGACAGAAACATCTTCCAACTACTGCAAGTGCCAATCAAAGCAGGTGAAGGAAATCAAGACAACAATTTTGTTTCACATGCAGAAATATGTAGAAATACAAAATAGTTTCATAGGGCTGTTTCTCCTGAGCCTTTTTCAATGTACAACTACTGAAGTTCTGAAAAGATCAGATTGTCTTCCAGAGACTGGCTATGCAGAAGTACTTCAGATGATATTCAGCTGTCAGTGAAGAAACATAAATCCCACTGAAATCTTTGTCACAATTTAGGCATAATCAGTATTCTCATTCCAAACCCTAATTAACAGCAGCGTATGTTTCATTTCTGTAGAACAATTCCTCAGAGGCATCTTCATTATCTTTAGGTATGTGACAGAGGACAGCTGTCGGTACTGCTGCTTTCTCATTAGGAAAACAGCCATCTACAGACATTATTAAGAGATATGCTTTTTAATAGGAAATATTAATGCTAATAGCCTTCACAAAGGACAAATCCTTTCAAAGAGCTATTAGTCAAGTGGATAATTATACTGAATGCTATAAAAAAAAAACTTCAACAATACCTAATTTCTCTTTTCAGGCAAGTAGATCCGTAGAGGTATATCTTGGTTTGATTCACAAAAATATATCTTCTTCATGCAAGTAATTTTTATCAAGTGAAACAAAAATGCACTATATTTACAAACATAAAACAGATAGGAAATACAAATTCTAAAAAAAAAACAATCCTATATACAGAGAAGGAAAAATGATCAAGAAAAATGAAAATAAAGTACAATAAAGGAGCATTAAAATAAGATATATATAAATTTAAGATTATAAGCATCATGACTAAAATTAAAGAGTTAAAAACTGATCTTAATTATGGCACAGTAAAAATAAATATTTAGGGCATTTAATATCAAGTATAATATTTGAAAATTTTCACCTGTTCAACCATAGCAATAGGAATTACACAGATCAGTTGTTTAGCTTCTGTTGGCCTTCATATACATCAAGTTCTTCCAAGAACCTAGGATGTTGTAATATAGATTAGCATAGTATATGTGCAGATCCAAGCAGTGCGGTCTTTTGTAAATGACAGGTGAAAGTTTTATCAATGCATTAATTTTTTAAGTACTGCCCAAGATATGGATGGAAGTGGAGGAGGTGGAAGTAAGAAGAAAGATCGAAAATACCATAATTTCTATAACTCAATAGCTTTAATAAGACATAAAATTGTAAAAGTAATTGATGGCTTGGCAGATGAAGGTGAAGCAAGCTTTCACACTTTGTTGTTACCACCTTCTATAGATAGATGGAGACAAGCCCCGCTGCCACCAGAGCTGAACCATGAGCAGGAGCTACCCATTGTGAGCAAAGCCAGAGCAGCTGGTGCCCAGAGACCTCACCGCTGCTTTTCACTGCCCCTGAGAAGGACGGACTGAAACAGCAGCTGGAAGATTGGGCTGCTGAAGCCACCAGGGGAAAACTGTCACCTAGCAGGGAGAGAGAAGACACTGCCACTACCACCAGCACCAAGGAGGTAGAGAAGAAGAGGAGGAGGGGAGAAAAGAGGAGATCGCTGCTTACAACTAGGCCTTGGCATCTCTTTTGTATCTTGATGACCCTCAAGATGATGCCACAGATGGCAGTCTCAGTAAAGCGAGCTCTTGCACTTTGTTGTAATTCCACAGTTGTCTGAAATTCTTTGTGGATTACATATTCCAGAAAAAAACTCCTAGACACTGGAAAGTACACTTTACTGTTGAATATTTAAATTCATTTGTCATAATGCAAGGGAGTTCCAGATAAACATCTACTTCTGCTTCATTGACTGTGCTAAAGCCTTTGATTTTGTGGGTCACAGCCAAATATGGCAAATTCTAAAAGAAATGGGAGTACCAGACTACTTTACCTGTCTCCTGAGAAGCTTGTACGCTAGTCAAGAAGCAATAGCTGGAATTGCACATGGAACAACAGATTGATCCAAAATTGGGAAAGGAGTACAACAAGGCTATATAAATTCATCCTGCTTATTTAATTTATATGTGGAGTATATCATGCAAAATACAGGGCTGGATGAATCACCAGCTGGAATTAAGATTGCCTGGAGCAATATCAACAACCTTGGATATGCAGACGATACCTCTCTAATGGCAGAAAGTGAAGAAGAATTAAGGAGCCTCTTGATAAGGGTGAAAGAGGAGAGTGCAAAAGCTGGTTTGAAACTCAACATTAACAAAACTAAGATCTTGGCAACCAGTCCCATCACTTCTGGCAAATAGAAGGGGAAGAAATGGAAGCAGTGGCAGATTTCACTTTCTTGGGCTCCAAGATCACTGCAGATGGTGACTGCAATCATGAAATCAAAAGATGCTTGCTCCTTGGGAGGAAAGCTATGGCAAACCTTGACAGCATATTAAAAAGCAGTGACATCATCTTGCTGTATAGAGAAAGCTGTGGTTTTCCCATGTATGGCTGTGAGAGCTGGAACAAAAGGAAGGCTGAGCATTGAAGAACTGATGCCTTTGAATTGTGGTGCTGGAGAAGACTTGAGAGTCCCTTTGACTGCAAGGAGAACAAACCAGTTAATCCTACAGGAAATCAATCATGATTGCTCGTTCGAGGGACAGATACTGAATCTGAAGCTCAAAATACTTTGACCACATAATGTGAAGACTGGAGTCATCAGAAAGGACTGTGATACTGCAAAAAATTGAAGGCAAAAGGAGAAGGGGACAGCAGAGGATGAGATGGTTAGATAGTATCGTCAGTGTGGTAGGAGTGGTTTGGGTGGACTCTGGGAGGCAGTGCAGGACAGAGAGATCTGGCATGCTGCAGTCCATGGGGTCCCAAAGAGTTGGACATGACTGCACAACTGAACAACAAGAAGTGACCAGTCATTAAGCAAAGACTACCAACAAGTGGAAGTACATGCAACTATTGATTTATTTCCACAGAACGTAATAAGATAAACTAGAAATTAGAGTTTTGCATTTTCTATGTTTTATTCTCGACCTCACTATGTATACCTGATGAACAGTATTTCATATACTAACTGAATAGTAAATTTGCTAGACTTTAAAGTTCCTTTCTGTGATGCAGCTCTTCTCAATATTTATGAGTCCTGGAAACTACTGCTATGAATCCTTATTGGGTCATTTCAGTATGTGTTAATCAGTATATCATTGAATATTTAATGACTATATAAAAATTATACCATTATTATATGTGTTCCTGTTTTACAGATGAGCATCAGATTATCGAAGTTCAGAAACTGAAAAAATAATGGAATGATTCAGCAGCAGGTGGAAATTTCCCTTTTAGCTTCTTTATTTCCTACAACTAAATCAGAGAATACCTGAATCACACTGTTGATCAGTGGGGAAAAAAGAGCTGACTTTGGAATGACAGCTACTATTGGGAACCCTGCTGGAATATCTGTTAAGCTCTTTTCTTAGCGAAAATTGTTGCTCACAATTCATTCATACTTAGAGATGACTTAAATGCTTTTTTGAGTGATATTGAAGCCAAGTACTTCATAGAAGCAATTATTTAGAGTACATACAATTTCCTCTAGCCATTGTCTGAAGAAATAACATGGATGCAAATGCACCAGTAAACACCTCTTTCACATTATTAGAAGTTCTTTGTAGAAATGAATATGCTGAGAGATCCTGGTTGTTCAAAGCCTATTTTTGTTTGCAGCTTTTAATTTGTATGCACTTATTACTGTAATAACAAACATCAAAAGAACATTTGTTCATGGAGCATGGTATGATGAGCCATAGGCAGAATAGATTTTTATAGTCCTGCAGCAAGATTCGTATTTATTTAGCTTGTGACTTGTTCGATATTGAAAAACATTTGAATGAGAAATGATGCAAATAAACAGTTCAGAATGAGGTATGCTTTCATTTATGAAAAGTAGAAACAAAAGGAAAAATTGCAAAAATATGTTTGCAAAGTTTCTTAAAAAACTTAATAAAGACTTATTAGAACAGCTTTTATATAGTTTTTATAATATTTATTAGAATCAAGGCTTTTCAATATAATTTATATAACTCACTTAAAATATTGCAAGTGTCAATTATTTTAATTTACCAGTTATTAAACTTGTTCTAGACTCCTTTGATTTCAAGGCTTATAGATTTTTACCCTATAGTTCAGGAGGCAACAGCTTTCAGTCACCTGTGATTGATGAGGATGATGCTGTGCAAGTAGATGCTGATTCAAAGTCTGAGCCTGAACAAGAGTACAAAGCCTTATATCACTTCCAGGCAAAAAGAGTTGAGCAGCAAACAACATCTTGGCTTCTTAAGAAGAAGAGATGTTAATTTATTTTATTAAGCACAGAAAGGAATTCTGGCTATTTAAGAGCATGTTCAGACTTCTTCTACTTGTTAGAAAAACTCTCCTCTTTCCAAAACTGTGTTCCTGTGACTTCTTCCTCTAAGGCCCTGTGATTTCATTTCACTTTGGGTGAACTTCTGTAGAATAACTGATATTTAACATACTGATTGCCATGGACTTTTCTTGGCAATCCTGCCTCTGAATTCTTAAAACCAGCAGCTTGCAGTGCTGGCATTATCGTGAAGCAGACAACAATCTTTCTGGACTCTTCAAAACTTTGTCTCAGTTACAAGCTGTTGGCTCTATTTTGGCTCCTGGTAGAGAATTGGCAATGTATTTAGAGCAGCTTTCAAACAGCAGTTATGTTTCTGTTTCCATTAGTTTAAGGGTTAAATAGGACAAAAGTATTGATTGTGGTGCATATCTATATTTATCAGTATAGATATACAGAAAGAGAATATTTTAAACCAATAGCATTTTTCTGCTGAAGATATCTGAAGCTTAAATGATTAGTATTCTGAAAAAGTCTTTCTTTGCTCTACTTTTAGATTAAAATAAATCCTAACAAAACTTGTAGTTTGCTGGCTAGATCATTGAATCAACATCTGAGCTGTTGATCAGAGAGAATTACAGAAATAATTAAGAATCACTGAGCTTTTTTGAATAAAATGCCATCATAATTAGATAATCAGAAAGAAATTAGAGTTTCCAAATAGCATTAGTTGAATGTGTGTAAGGGTTGAAGCTGGTAAAGTAGGAACCAGTACTGCTCAGAGCAGACAGAATGAATCAGGTGTGTTCCATTCTCAAGACTGAGAAAGAGAATGGCCAAAAATCTATTGACACAAAAGAATGAAAAAAAAGAGCTTGCATTTAACTCCACAGTCATATAGATATGATTTGATGACTGTGTTCTGCAGCATGTAGATATTATAAGCATACATGAATTCTTTGTTATCTGCAATAAAACAACCTGCCTATTCAATCAAATTCTTGAATTCAAAGTTGACCTTATGAAAGATGTTGTAGTTCAGTCACTCAATCATGTCCTACTCTTTGCAACCCTATGGACTACAGCACAGAGACCTCACTATCCTGTACTGCCTCCCAGAGTCCACCAAACTCCACACCCATCACATCTATAGTGCTATATAACAATCTCATCCTTTGTCATTCCCTTCTCCTTTTGCCTTAAACCTTTTCCAGCATCATGGTCTTTTCCAATGAGTCCTCTTTTCACATTAGGTGGCCAAAATATTTGAGCTTCAGCTTAAGTATCTGTCCTTCCAATGAACAATCAGAGTTGATTTCCTATAGGATTGACTGGTAGAATCTCCTTGCAGTCCAAAAGACTCTCAAGAATCTTCTCCAGCACCACAATTCGAAGGCATCAATTCTTTGGTGTTCAGCCTTCCTTATGGTCCAGCTCTCACAGCCATACATTACTACTGGGAAAACCATAGCTTTGACTATAAGGAACTTTGTCAGCAAGGTGAAGTCCCTGCTTTTTAATATGCGAATATTAAAGCTAGGTTTGCCATAGCTTTCCTCCCAAGGAGCAAGTATCTTTTGATTTCATGGTTGGAGTCACTGTCTACAGTGATCTTGGAACCCAAGGAGGTAAAATCTGTCACTACTTCATTTCTTTCCCTTCTATTTGCCAAGAGGTAATGTCACAGATGCCATGGTCTTAGTATTTTTGAGGTTGAGTTTCAAGCCAGCTTTTGTACCCTCCTCTTTCACCCTCATCCTTAGTTCCTCTTTACTTTCTACTACTAGAATGGCATCTTTTCCATATCAGAGGTTGTTGATATTTCTCTTGGCAATCTTAATTCCAGCTGGTGATTGATCCAGCCCAGCTTTTTGCACGAAGTACTCTGTATATAAATTAAATAAGCAGGGTGACAATATACAGCCTTATCATACTCCTTTCCCAATTTTGAATCAATCCATTGTTCCATGTCCAGTTCTAACTGTTGCTTCTTGACCAGCATACCAGTTTTTCAGGAGACAAGTAAGGTGGCCTGGTACTCCCATCTCTTTAAGAATTTGCTACATGCTTTGGTGCAGTTAATGAAGCAGAAGTAGATGTTTTTCTGGAACTTCCTTGCTTTCTCCATGATCCAGAAGTTGTTGGCAATTTGAACTCACTAGTTCTTCTGCCTCTTCGAAACCCAGCTTTTACTTCTGGTAGTTTTTTGGTTCACATACTGCTGAAGCCTATCTTGTAGCATTTTGAGCATTACCTTGCTAGTATGTGAAACAAGCACAATTGTACAATAGTTTGAACATTCTTTGGCATTGCCCTTCTTTGGGATTGGAATGTAAATTGACCTTTTCCAATCCTGTGGTCACAGCTGAGTTTTCCAAATTTGCTAGTATATAGGGTGCAGCACATTCATCTTTTAGGATTTTAAATAATTCAGCTGGAATATCATCACCTCTGCTAGCTTTGCTGTTAGTGATGTTTCCTAAAGCCCACTTGATTTCACACTCCAGGATGTCCGGCTCTAGGTAATTGACCACACCATCATGGTTATCAGATACATTTAGATCTTTCTTGTAAAGGTCTTCTGTGTATATTTGCCATTTCTTTTTAATCTCTTCTGCTTCTGTTAGATCCCTACCATTTTTGTCCTTTATCATGCCCATCTTTGCACAAAACTTTCCCTTGATATCTCCAATTTTCTTGAAGAGCTCTCTAGTCTTTCCCAGTCTATTGTTTGCCTTTATTTCTCTGCATTGTTAATTTAATAGTTCAAGCTTGTTCTTTTGTCAAAATTCTGTTAACCTTTGCCTTGCTTCATTTTGTACTCCAAGACCAAAATTTCTTGTTCTTCCAATTATCTCATGACTTCCAACATGAGCATTCCAATCCCCTATAATGAAAAGGACATCTTTTTTGGTGTGAGTTCTAGAAGGTGTTGTAGGCCTTCATAGAACCGGTCAATTTCAACCTCAGTGGTTGGGGCATAGACTTGAATTACTGTGATATTGAAGGGTTTGCCTTGGATTCCAACCAAGATCATTCTGTCATTTTTGAGATTGTACCCCAGTACTGCTTTTCTCACTGCTTTACTGGCTGTGATGGCTACTCCATTTCTTTTAAGGGATGCTTGCTCAAAGTAGGAGATACAGTGGTCATCTAAATTAAATTTGCCCATTCCTGTCCATTTTAGTTCACTGATTCTCAAGATGTCGATGCTCAATCTTGCCATCTCATGTTTCACCACATCCAGCTTACCTTAATTCATACATCTTAACATTCCAGGTTCCTATGCAATATTGTTCTTTACAGCATCGGCCTTTTCTTTCACTTCCACACACATCCACATCTGAGCATGCTTTCGGCTCTGGCCAAGCCATTTCACTCTTTCTGAAGCAACTTGTAATTCCTTTCGATCTGAAGGGCACATCTTCTGGCGTCCTATCTTTTAACCTTTTGTTACTGTCCATGGGGTTTTCTTGGCAAGGATACTAGAATGGGTTGTCATTTCCTTCTCTAGTGGAGTTTCTGTAGCCCATTTTTCACCAAATGTCTAGGAACTCAACAACTTCTAGCGTGGTCCTTGTTAACCTGGGCAACAACTGAGCTAGTATGGGTTTCTGTAAATTACATCTCATTTTTGGGGGGGAGTGAGGCACTCTGTATGGCTCCTCTGATGAGATCTGTCCAGTATGGTTGAACCTCTAGCATAGCTCTCATCTTCTTTGGAGCTCACAAGCCATTTGGAAGCTTCCATTGGTTTAAATGCAGCAGTGTGGGCAATTATGAGTGGCTGTCATTCAGCACATGGCCATTTCTTCTCCAGGAGCTGCACTGGCTGCCAGTATGTTTGCAAATTCAATTCAAGGTGCTAATAGTTATTTTTAAAGCCCTT
>JANHZU010002970.1:290893-305749 GCA_032468055.1 Acrochordus granulatus
TCTCATGTTTGACCACATCCAGCTTACCTTGATTCATAGATCTTATATTCCAGGTTCCTATGCAATATTGTTCTTTAGAGAATCAGACTTTCCTTTCACCACCAGACACATCAATAGCTGAGCGTCCTTTCAGCTTTGGCCCAGCAGCTTCACTCTTTCTGGAGCTAATTGTAATTGCCCTCTGCAATTCCCCAATAGCATATTGGACACCTTCTGACTGAGGAGCTCATCTTCTGGCATCATACCTTTTAGCCTTTTGATACTGTCCATAAGGATTCCTTGGCAAGGATACTGGAATAGGTTGCCATTTCCTTCTGCAGTGGATCATGTTTTGTCAGAATTCTCCACTGTGACCTGTCCATCTTGCATGGCCCTGCATATGCTCATAGCTTCCATCTTTCTCTTCATGCTTATGTATTTACAGCTTAGAACTTTGTCCAAAGTCTTAATCAGTATCTCATATGTACTATCTTACTCAGTGTGTCTATTTATTACAATACTTGTCCTTTGTGACTTTATTCTGTGTGTTTTTTTTATCCAGGAACTAATTGTAAAAGATCACATCAGCAAATATGATACACACACACAATTTTTTTATTCAAATATTTCAGTGCTGTTCTAGTTGTTAATGGTTTTGAGGACTATAGGAGCTCATGTCAATCATGTACCAAACAGGATTTAAAAGAAATTAGGAATGGACCACATGCATCAAAGAGATCCACTTAAAGAACGGAGTATTTCAATGAGAACATGTGTTCTTTATTTATTGTATGCGTAGCTGATACGGGCAACATTTTTTATAAGGACAATAATTCATCTCATAATTCCAGATAGGAATCTATAAGATTGGCAAAAGAAACAGAATTCTGGCTTTAAAGCCAAATACTATTCTGCTTCATTCTGCTTTCTTCCATCTTTTTTGTGCTATTTAAAACAACCCTACTAGTAGATACTGTTAAATACTGCAGAACTGGTTTTACTTATATCACTCAAGAAACTATGCATCTGAAGTAGAGTGTAAATCTCTCCATCTGCAAGAAAGATCTTGCCATCCCACCTCATGGTGGCATATAAAGTAATTTGTATTAGACCACTGAATAGGGGACACTAGATTCTAGTGTTGCTGCTTTTATTCTGTTTTAGTTTTACAATATCCAAGTTTAATTTCAGAATTGATTGTACTGAAGCATCTTAAGGTACTGAAGCATAAAACAGATATAAATATGCCTTTAGAATTTATTTTCATGCTTTCACTCCAGCAGAGCAAGTTAATGGTTTATCCTATATCTGAATTTAAAGTATTTCCTTATTATTTTTACAAATCATATTTGCAGAATAAAAATCACTAAAGTTATTCCAAACTTCATTTTCTATTTTACTCAATAATTTAACATGATACCCATATCAAATTAGTTTGCTCTCTTACCTGTACATACAAGCTTACTTATTCGGCCTTTTCTCCATTTCAGCAAGTCCCCACCTTTACCACATCCCAAGTCTAACACAGTAATGTCCTGCTTTCTCTGTCGTACCTTATTAAGGAATTCACCTAAGAGAAAATAATTGTGAAACAATGAAATGTTCTCCCTGTATTAGAATACAGCTCTCTGATTACTTTGAGAGCTTTAGAGCTCCAGTGAATTGTTCCTATCTTTGAGATGTATGAGATAAAAAGAAAATCACCATGCATTTTCATGGAGCCTGAGTTTTCATCTCAGAAGTTAGTTTCACAATGCTCAGTGGAATTTATTTATAATTAAGTGTACAGGATTGCAGCACAAGAAAATTTAATTCATATCAGAAAGTTTCTATTTTATGAGCTTAATCTTAGGAAACCTATATTCACCACTGAATTCTCAGAACTTCAATGATTAATTATAGTAATATCCAAAGATGACTAGTCTGAACTGAGATGTACTTTGGACAATTTTTCAATATAAAATCTAATGTTTATAATTCAGAACTTAAGTTTGAAATTTGTTCCTTCTAGCCAGCTGTACTACTAGTTGATTTTTACCCCCCAAAAATGGATATATGAATACTTTGAACTATGTTTTAAAACAGACATACCAATTAGCACACTCTTTATCCAATTGTTAAAGTTTCGGAGATAGAAGATGCGACTCATGCTACGTTGCTCCAATCCAATCTCCTCAAGTTTATTATAATGTGCTGCTACAGCTTCTGCATGCTGCATAGAATAAAAGATTAAGTATAGCATATAAATGTTTATATACATTTAGGTAATAGCTAAGTCTCAATATTTTTTATTCAATACATTCCTTTTCACAGTAATAGAACTCACATAAAAAAATTACATCTTTACATCTGGAGTTTATAACTCCTTCCAAAATCTTTCCAACCCACTAAAAAATTTTTTAAAAAGTACATGGAAGAGAGAGAGCAAGACTAGTATAAAATTGTGACTAGAGGAAACATGAAAAAAATCACATTAAACAAATACTGAAACACGAATATTAAGCAAACCTATTCAAGAATCTTATTATTGCTCTTTGAATGAAGTTCCATATATTCTTCAAAAGTAACCTTTGATAGAATGCAATGTAATAATTTAATAAGACATATAGGTCTATAAACAAGATATTCTTTCTCCTCCTGATACAATATTTACAAAGGGGAACAATGTGATGATGTTTCTGTTTGCACTGGCAAAGTCATTTTTGGGGTATTGTTGCTACTTTATCATCAAAAGCAATACTGGTTTGAAGAACATTCTGAAGTTGCTTCATTACTTCACATGTAACTCACTACTGTTTAGAAGAGCTTTGAACCTGGCTCTTTATTCAGACCTTTGGTAAGGGAGAGAGACCCTCACTTCACTGCACTTGCCATCTTTTATCTTTATCTTTTTTTTATTTTATCTTAATTTGATTGTTCTGTCACCCAGAGTCAATGAGAATGAGGCAGCATACAAATTTAATATTTTATTATGATTGATTGCAGAGTCAGCCAGATGTTTAGACTAGATTGGGCATTTTTATTCACTTATTGAGTGCTTCCCAAGTAGTTGTGATAGGCAGATGTTGTTTGATGGTGTTAAAGGTATTGTCACAGCATATAAGCTCTTCCAAGTAAAGCTGCCTTTTGCAATTGACTGATGATTTTGCCAATACTGATAGTGTTCAGCTGATGCTCCAAATGTTTTAGGATGTACCCAAGGTGCCTATTACTATTGTACTATCTTTACTTTCTTTTGCCAATCATTCTACTTCTATTTGCAGGTCTTAGTATTTTATAATTTTCACCAGTTATTCTTTTCTATCTGTGTCTTCAGGTATTGCCACATCCACTATCCAGACTTGTCTTTCTTATGAATGACAATCATAAGTTTGGGATGTTATGTGTCAGGTGCTTATCTGCTTGAATTCTAAAGTTTAGAGCACTTCAGCTTCTTCATTTTCTATTGCTTTATGTTATGGTTCCACCAATACTTGCTTGAATGCAAATGATACTTCTTGAAGATATTTTGTTGGTTCATCACACAGTCAGACAAATGTTGAGAATGGATATGACATTTTTGTCCATCTATTGAGTCCTTCCCAAGGATCAGGGATAGGCAAATATTGTTCTTTGATGGTATTCAAGTGGTGTTCCAATTGTTTTGGGATTGCACCCAAGGTGCCTATTACTATTGGTACTACCTTTGCTTTCTTTTGTCAAAGTCGTTCAATTTCTTTTTGCAGGTCTATTTTGTGATTTTCTCCAGTTCTTTCTATTCTGCTGTATCCAGGCACTGCCACATCCACTATCCAGGCTTTTTTGTCTTTCTTATTGACAATTGTTATGTGGTAGGTGCCTGTCTTTCGAATTCTGAAGTCCCAGAGCAATTTAGCTTCTTCATTTCTATTACTTTCTCTATTTTATAGTTATTGCTTGCAAGCAAATGGTATTTCTTGCAGATCTTCCAGTATACCATTTTTGCTACTTTATCATGCCATTATTTGTAGTCAGTCACTGCAATCTCCTTGCAGCAGCTAACCACGTGGTGATTCATCATATTATTATTTAAAAACAAACCCTCTGTTCTTGAGTTTTACAGAACCATTAAGATGGAAATCCCAAAAATTTAAAACTTGTTCCTGCGTTTATCTCACCCATTTTCTGTCAATCTGATAAGCCTTCGCACTATTTCTTCATACAAATCATCAATGTCAGCATTGAAGAATATTCTGAATTCTGTACCATCCCCACTTAATATTCCATTTCAGTTTAATGAGAATTAAGCACTCTTGGATTATAATTTTCAAATCAGGTATGCATCTACCAAATAGGTATACTGATCAGATATCATGAAGTACTTTGTTAATTTTTTCCTGAAATATAAACATGCTATGTCCACAGCATTCCCATAATCTACCAAGAAACCTATATAAACAAAAATTGTAGTAATATTAGTCTGGCAAACCTGTCCTTAAGTAATTGATGCTGACATCTAGAAATCACTACTAGTATAGCATGGTGGCATGCTGAGAAGGTGGGCAGCTCAGCAGTTCAAAACCTAAGCACCACCACTCCAGTTACTTGCTGCAGCTCTTGCCAACCTAGGCATTTGAAAGTATTTAAACATGCAAGTAAATAAATAGGTACCACCTTCAATGAGAAAGGTAACAGCGTTCCGTGCACCTTTGACATATAGTCATGCCAGCCACATAACACAGAAGTGTCTTCGGACAATGTTGGCTCCCTCGACTATGAACTGAAGATGAGCACTGCCCCCTAGAGTCAAACATGACTGGCAGGGGAAAACTTTACCTTTTTTTTATACAGTAGTGTATTATTTCATAAAATCTTCCTAGATAAGACTATCAAATAGTTTGAAGTTCTCAATATTCAATTATAGTTGACTATATACAACTTTTGATTTTGTCCTTAACAGCAGAATCCTATGTAAGTATACCTATAAAGTCAACAAGAGGTAAACACAAAATAGCCTAGAATATAAAATCGTATATGTTTCTAGAATTCTATCCAAATAGTAGCTTATATCTTAATTATCTTCAAACATAGGGAGAAAATGCCTGGAAGAATTTGACTTTTTTTAAAAAGAATATTTGAAACACTCACTGTTTTCTTATTAAGAACGTCTTCAGTTTCTACTTCACGACAAAGAGTGTTTCCTTCTCCTGTTCGACCTTCATCACACTTTTTATTTGAAGTTTTAACATCATTTTCAACAAGAGAATCACAAAGTTGGTATTTAGTAGGTATGCTATCAGCTTCTTCAACAAACTTTGTCTTTTGCTTTCTACTCTCTCCTACTTCAGCCATGTTAGTTAAACAGCTTATTCTCCAGTTAAAGCTGCAAATAAAAAATATTTTCTATTATTATCAAGCAAGACTTTGCTGACAGGCCATTCTGATAAAATTATGTCTAATGGGTCATAAAGAGTTAGAGGAAACTGGAAAAAAAACAAATCCTGAACCTAAACTTTAATTATAATAGCATACTAATGATGTTAAAGAATCATGTCAAATTTGAATTTAAATATTTGAATTAAGTTTTAAAAGTTCATAATCACTCAAAACCGATTTAGAGTCATAAAACCTATCATGTTATTCAAACAATCAGCCTTATATCTCTTAGTATTTTAAATATAAACAAATTAAATAGTAAAAGCTACTTAAAGTAATACCTAAAGATATAATCTTAAAGCTTCATCATTAATTCATTCACCCCCATATCAATTTCAACTGCAATTAGCTCTTTTGCCTATTCTGCTAAATAAAGACAATGGCGGGCTCTATCAAATAAATCATTAAACTAATTCCTGTATCTTTTCCAAGATATTATAATACAATTCACTCCAACAAAATTTTCTTCTCATATGCCTCCTCAGAATTGTGTTCTCAAAGCACCTTACCCCACGCTATGTTACAGTACGCAAGGTTTCCATGCTTAGGCCTATTTTTACTGGTAAATCCAGCAAAAATAGGAGGTGGAGAATTAGATATGCTTACCGCCTTGAGTTTATAATACTAATAAAAAACAGGATTTAAAAATTAAATAAAGTGTTGCCTGTCCATGTACATAAAGAATCTAGACTAGCTTTTGAAGCAGCTTCACTAGTCTTGCAAAAAATTGCTGTTTTGTTAATTCAAAGAGGTGCTTCATTCTTATTAGTGTGGAACACAAAACAACAATTTCAAACACTTTGCAGGATCCTAGCTTTTAATATCCTAAGCTGTCTCTCACTTTATTTTCTCCATATCAATAGGTAGGCACATGGAAGGGGAAAGACTGCCTTCACCTTACTACCTATCCTTCATGGTAGCTAATTCTTGGAAAGTGGAATGAAGTCAAGGGCCTGTAAAACAGTGGCACAAGTCAGAGTAAGGAAAAGAATAAAGCCATTATGCCTAACTCTCAGAACTGCTCTACTGAATGAAGCATTTGAGAGCTACGTTGAATTTTTGAACTACCCCATAACTGAACTACATTACTTTTGGGGAGCTGGTCTTCCCCTCAAGTACAACAAAAACCAGGAAAGAGATGCAGCATAAGCATGGTCTGAGAACTGAATAATGGGCTGGAAGAATCAGTCTAAAGGCTCAAGTGTGATTTTCCTCTTGTTTTGCACTATGCAAGTCATTCTCTGTATGTGCTTTATTCAGCCACCTGAATAAAGTGGGCCAGGGCCAGGGCCCTCCCAGTCATCCCAGGTTTGTTTTTTTTAATGCCTTCAAGTCGTCTTGATTTCTGGCAATTGCCTGGATAAATCCTTGCAGTTTTCTTGGCAAGATTTCTAAAGTTGCTTGCCATTGCCTCCTTTCTAGAGTCGAGAGAGAATGACTGGTCTAAAGTCACCCAGACTAGAGTTTGCATTCCCCCACTTTGATACCTTAACCACCACACCAAACTGGCTCTGCTTACCCAGTAGCCACACAAAATAAAACAGTTTAAACCACACAGAAAAAACTCCCATGTCTTGCTCTAACTAGAAGGATTTTGAGGGCTTGTTCCTGGCTATTTGTGCTGTGAAAGAGATGAAAACAAACACCCTGAGAGTTTGGTGTCCTAGTTTAGGCATTGGGCTAGAAACCTGGAGACAACAAGGGTTCCCTGAGGGATGAAAGCACGCTGGTGGCTTTGGGCCCCGTCGCACTCTCTCAGCCCAGCCAATCTCACAGGTGGTTGCTGTGGGGAAAACATGAGGCAGGAGTATTGGTACGTCCGTCGCCTTGGGTGATGTATAAGAAACGGTGGGATAAAAATCTAACAAAAATCATCCTCGATATCGGAAGACTGGCGTCCAAGTTGATTAAGCTCTTCTTTCGCCTCGGTACCCTGACTAACTCCCGAGGCAGGAGCCCCATCTCCTAGAGTTCCAGGAGACGCGAGAGTAAAGAGAGAAGAGGAGCTCCCAACATTACTCGAGCAGCCCAGCCCCGCGTTCCCCGGCACGAAACTTTTAAGACCTTCTGAAAAGGAGGTCAACGGCGGGAGAAGAAGAGGCCGAACGGAGCCCGGCAGCAACGGCACCGCCTCCCGGACGCGCCGCGCGGCTCGCCCCCGCCGTCCAGCGAACCAGCGACGTTCGCGTCCCCCCTCTCCGGAAACGAGGCGCTGCCGCTCCTTGCTTTTCTATCCGGGTCGCGCCGGCCACTTCCTCTTCGGAGAGGTCAAGAGAAGTGGGCGGGCGGTAGGGCGGGAAGCGGAAAAGATCCTGGGAGACTCCCTCGGGGAGCGTGCGCGGAGGGTCGGGACGTCCGAGGGCGTGCGGTCCGCCCGAGTCAGAGGCAGCCGGGAGAAGGGCGGGCCCGGTACGCTCCGCGGCCGCTCTGCACGTGCGAGGAAGGCGATTTCTTTTTCTTCAAAAGGTAGCGAGCGGTGCGTACGGAGGAAGCGATGTTCCTCTTGTCTGCGCCCGGAGGGGGAGGGGTGCTTTCCGCGTGCTGGGTTGCTCGTCAGAAAGCCGTGGGGAAGGGCCGTCTTAGCCCCGCGGACGCCGCCGCCAGCGCAGATGGAGCGTTACGTCAGCTTTCCCCGTGTGAAACTCACCGAGCGTGCTGCGACCCCAACCCTCATAAACACCCGGGATGCGCGCAGCGGGGACTGGCAGCCCTCAGGCACCTGCAGAGCTGCCGGTCAGAAAAGGCCGGCTTAAGCACCTCGGCGGTGTCTGCGGCCCCCGGTAGTAATTTGCGCCCGGAGTTGGAGGCTTTTCTCCCTTTCTGAACGGCAAGGGCTCTCTTCCTCAACTGGGGTGCGCGGGAGAGACGGAGCCAGCAGGCTTTTCCCGGGGGGGGCTTCGTAGAGCCTCCTTCAAAGGTGTGGCGTACCTTAGGCTGGTGTTTTGCTCTCTCTGTGGTAGTCTGTGTGGTGTGAGAGCACTAGGGGGGGTTTGTGTATCCATTCGGAAATACTTGTTGCATGCCCATGGTGGGAGTGACTCCCTCTCCAGCAAATCAAGTAAAGTGAGACATTAAACAAAAAAAAATTTTCAGACCTAATACCCTCATAATTAGCTTATTGTAGTGGGATGTTGTTGTTTGAGGACTGTTTTATTTGTTTCAAAATGGTTTCAGTAAACAGTATCAGTTGGGAGTATTTAGAAAAGAAATCGTATGCGTGAAGGAGAAAAAGCAATCCAGGTGAAACAAAATATGTTGCAGTTTGCCTGTTCTGGGCATCTATCCAGACAAAACCCCAAAACAATCTTAGGTATAAGAAACAATGAGGTTTTGAAGTCTGTTGGGCTGCAAAAGTCTGGATGACTGTTTGAAGGCACCAAATAAATTAAACAGGGCTGCCCTGTAGTGGATATTACATTTTTACAGATCAGAAGTAGTCTAGTTGTGAACTTAGAGCAATCATTTGCCATGAAATAAATATGAAGAGAAATAAATTGACCTGCAACACATTTTTGATCTCTCACACAAGGTACAATCCTTTTAAGCAATTGCCTCTTTCCAGAGCAGGAGGACATCCTGGCATTATATATTACATTGTCAAGTTAACTTGAGAAGTTACTTTAAAAATTATTTAAAATAAACCTCCTCTTCTAAATATATATAACAACCAGTTTGGTGTAGTGGTTAAGGCATCAGACTAAAAATCAGGAGACTGTGAGTTTTAATCTTGTCTTAAGCATGAAGCCACCTGAGTGATCCTGGCTCAGTCTCTCTCAGCCCTAGAAAGAAGGCAATGGACAACCACATCTGAAATCTTGCCAAAAAAACTATAGAGACTGTCCAGGTGGTTGCTCGAAGTCAAGACTGATTCAGTGGCATTAAAAAAAAGTGGTCTATGCCTGAACCTTACATTGCAGGCATTCACAGTCCTCCCCCCATTTAAAAGTTGGGGTTTTATATTGGGATTTTAGTTTTGTAAGCCACCCAGAGTCACTGATAATGAGTTGGGCGACCATATACATTTTCTTAAATAAATCTGCAAAGTTTATCCCATTTTCCCTGTCAGGCTGCCAAGAAAATATAGTTTCTATCTGATAGCATGAATAAAGGCTCCTATCCAAGACAGTGGCCTGCCTGGGTTACTAAAATCCTCCCTGCTTACCTACAATAATTTACTTCCTAAATATAAATTACATATGCATGGTTGATACAACACAAAACAAAAGAATAATCATGAGTTATCTACATAAACTCAGGGAAAAGTTTTACATCTGAAGTATAAAAAAAGTGTGGCAGACAAAACTAGCAAATATAACCATGTCTTTGCAGCAAAATACACCATAAACTGCATCACAGCACAGATTTCCATACACAGAGTGCACATATATCTATACCTAATCTCAGTGGGTCAATCTGCACAGTCTTTAGCACTTAAAATGTATGTTGACATTGTCACAAGCAAACATGTGCAACTTAAATAATAATGTGCAACTTTGGTGTCATAGGAAATAAGTGATTTCCTATGACACCAAAGACTTCAGAGGCATTTTAAAAGCTCAGTAGTAACCACCAGGATAAAAAGCTGGCCAAATTAAAGCAAACTGTCAACACAGAATTGGGGGGGATAATGTTGATTAGCTTAGGTAAAAATGCATATTCTACTTGTTTTTCATCCTGTTGATTATTGAGCTTTTAGAATGCCTCTGAGGATGTCATATTCATTACACTGGCATGCTGAATCCAAATATCCAGAAAAACTACGAGCACATACAAAGTACACAGACACCTAACCATAAAGGCTGAACAGTATAGAATCTCTTTGCATGTTTAGGTGTACTTTGGAATCTCATAAAAAACGGGAACACATGGGAGAATGCAGTGTGTTTGGTGCAAGAAGATGAATGAATGATGACCTCAAAGTCAGCTTTGAAGTTCCAAACAAAAGTAAGCCATTCATATAGACATTGCTTGGTGGGCAAGAGATAAAGTACCAGGCAACTATTCATATTGATTACCTAAGATGAATAATGTCCATCCCCTCCCCTTTTGGATTGCTCATAAGAAGTTTATTGATAACTCTTCTATTTTCCTTTGCAATGCACCAAACACTTGCTGTGTTTGGGCCTGCCAAGAAAAATCCCACACCAGAACTGGGAATCTTCCTACTGCTGCTGCTACAGGAGATAACTCCCAACTTCCTTCCTTCCTCCCTTCCTAACTGTGATTTAATCTTCTCCACTTAGGCCATTTCCACAACAGGAGCTGTCTCTACTAGGTTAGTGCTGACAAGTCATCCTTGGGTCACATAGGCTGGCAAACATGAATCAGACATGCACAATTCTAATGTAAGTTAGGCTTCTACGATTAATATCTTTGGAACCCAAGGGCAGAACCTGACTAAGTATAATTGTCTTTGCACTCAACAGGTTTATCATGAAAAAGAACAGCTCAAGTGCAGAGGCTCCCAAGCCCTGGTTGTTAGAGACAGAGGGGTGAATGCTAATTAAAGTTGCACATAACACATGTTGTTCAAGCAAGTTGTTTTGAACAGCAAATATGTATGATTCCAGCAGGTGGAGACATCCTGAGGAATCAGCTTTTCAGGTAGGCAAAGTTCAACCAGATTCTCTCCTGACCAAGATAATGCTTCAAATCAGATGCAGTTTATGAGTAATACGGTTGAAGCCAACAAAGTTAACCTAACAATTTTCCTTGTCATGCTGGGCCCAGTAGTCTCTGACTATGAAGCCAAAATTGAGTTTTGACAGCTCTGAGCCTCAGTTTGTTATAGTGGTTAAGGCACCAGGCTAGAAACCATGGGTTCTAGACCAGCTTTAGGCACAAAGCCTACTGGGTAATCTTGGGCAAGTCATTCTATCTCATCCCTAAGAAGAAGTCAGTGGCAAACCATTTCTGAAAATCTTGCCAAGAAGACTGCACGGATTAATCCAGGTACAGTAGTGCCTCACAAGACAAGACTAATCCATTCCAGAAGAACGCTCTTAGCGCGAAATGCTCATAAAGCAAAACGAGGTTTCCCATTGAAAACAACAGAAAATCGGATGATCCGTTCCACGCCCCCAAAAATATTCACCAAAAAAACATTTTCAACGGAATTTGATGTAGAAATGATTGTTCCAAACATCTGAAACAAGTAACCATGATTAATACATGATATAAAGCAGAAATAGAGTAAACGAACCAGCACTTACAGATCTGGCCTCAGCTGCTGCTTGCTGGCTCGGAGGATCCGCTGCCGCCGCCACTCAAAGCAAAAGGGCCTGTCCCCTCAGCTTTTCCGGGTGTCGTGGGTGGTTTGGAAGCACTTCTTGCATCTGTACTATGAGGGGAGAAGCGACAAGGGGGGATTTCTGCTTATTTTGGACAAGGACAATTTCTGCTTTATTTTGTCTGTGCGTGTGCGCACGTGCACACACACTTTGAGTATATCCTGGCACAAGGGAGGGGAGAGAAGGGGGAGAGGACTGCCTGGAGATTGAATGTGGAGTCTGAAATCTCCGGAGTTCCATCTCTTGAACGCCTTTCACTTAATTTACGCTGTTTACACAACGAGAGAGGGGGCTCATTGTGATCAGGATTCTGGCAAGGTCAGTCACACGCACAGTAACGGAGTAAACTGCACACGGTAGAGTCGGCAGAACATACATGTGCGCTTGTTGCATCAGCAAAACTCTCGCGCGGGGTTGCTGCCTGAACGAGAAATACAATGCTGACTGATGACGTGCAAGTTATCACGTGAAGTTTGCTTGTCGTGTGACTTGCGACTCGTTTAGCGTAATAAGTTTTTTTTAATTTTTTTTGCTCGTCCTGCGAGTTTCACATCTTGTGAGTTACTCGTCTTATGAGGTACCACTGTTTATATATACATATATGTACTGCATATATGTATATTTACATACATAAATACACACATAGAGAGATACAGTATATGTGTGTGTGTGTATATAAATATATATATATATATATATATACCATCTTTATTATTATTGGAAATAACAAGGCAGTGAACGTATCCAATACAATATAATTTTATTTTCCACATAACAACAACCCTGTGAGATGAGCTGGGCTCAGAGAGAGTGACTGCCCCAAGGTCATGGGAGTGAGGGTTGGGATGAATTAGTAATGGAGGCACTCACATGATTTCAATAAAGATACAAGAATTCAGGAACTTATGCAATAATGAAGTTCTTAAGCATTCCATACACATGTAAAAACTCTTACTTAGTCGCTCCACTGTAGCCACTATAGCCTTCACATAGGGGTGCATGGGGACTGGGGAAAATAGGAGTGCTCCGAAGATGATAGCTGCAGGCATGAACTGGAAGTCTTCCAAAACACTATCTCTACAGCTTTCCCTTTGATTCTTTGCCAGCAGCATCTGTCACACCTCTCTTTCAATATTACCTTAGATTGTGCGGATGGTTACGTGATCTACTGCGCGGCAGTTCATATTTCCAGCAGCTAGCATCCAAGCTTAGCCCCGTTGCGTCTTTGCTCTTCTGCACATCGGTGGGTTTTCCGAGGCCATTATTGTAACAGAAACATGCAATGCAAAGAAGTTGCTATGAAAGTTGATTCCTGAAAGCATCCACGTATTTCTGAAATTCATGTGAAATTTCTTGTTTTTGAAACAAGAAAGGCTGCTTCAATTAATCAAACAGAAGTTGTGTGCTTGCATTCAGTCCAGATCCAAAGCACTTCTCTGAATGCGAGAGCATTTACATTGAATGCAAAATGTTTTCAAAGTATGCACAACTCTAATATCTAATTCTGTTCTAGTATCCCAGTCTGTTTATTATTCCATTCTCAAAGGCAAAGTAATATTTAATAAGTTTGCTGTAATATGTTAGGACTGCAAGAATGAATAATAACATAAAACAACTGCTATCAGTCACCCGTTTCTATTTGAACGAAAATGTGTACATAGGAAAGTTTTAATCAATTTTCCATTAATCCTAATTTACGAAAGTAATGTGTTAAAAGAGTGGGTGACATATATGTAGTCCTCAATTTACAACCACCTTTTTAGTGGCTGTTTGAAGTTACAATATCACTGAAAAAAGTGACTTAACATTTGTCCTCACACTTACAACCATCACAGCATCCTCAAGGTCACATGAACAAAATTCAGGCACTTGGTAACTACCATGTATTTATGACAATTGCAGCATCCTGGGGTCACGTGAAGGTCATTTGCAATCTTTCCAACTGGTTTCCATCAAGCACAATCCGTGGTGGAATCCAGATTCACTTAACAATTATGTGATGCATTTAACAACTGCAGTGATTTGCTTAACAACCGTGGCAAAAAGGTTGTAAAAACAGACATGACTCACTTAACAACAACCTTGCTAAGAATTGCAATTCTGCAATTCTTAGAATTGCAGGATTGCAATTAAGAATGGAAATTCTGGCTTCAACTGTGTTTGTAAATCAAGGACTACCTGTGTAGCTTTTCTAAATAAAATAAATAAGACATGCATGTATTTTTCTGAATTTTTCTAAACTCCTTACTGGGGAAAGAAGCTCTACAAATCAACAGCATTTTGCTATAAATTGGCCACATACAATATAGCAGTGATATGCAGGCATTGCTCCGGCTCTGAAACAGATCTTGACAACAGACTCGCTAGGAGCATCCTCTAATTTCAACAATGAATTTAATGAGGTGACCATTTGAATTTCTCACATTTTTCTGGAGTAATAATGCAACAGGAAGTACAAGATTAAAAAGGAAATTTTTTGGTAGAGACTGAAAAGTCATGTCAAAATCATAACAATGAATGGCCAATCCAGAATAAAACACTGAAGTTAGACAGGGCTGGACTGCATCAGCTACCACACCCGATAGTAATTTGAAAAGTGTTAGTAAGCAGGTACTTGACCTGTAATTTCCTGGTATTGCCTTTTTGTCAGATTTTTCATTGTTAGGTAGATTTTGCCAGATGTTAACCAAGTTTGCAAGATGTTAATCATCTCATTTCAGTATGTTGTTAAACTGCTTGGCAATGAATATTTTCCTTGTTTCTTGATCAAGTATTCTTAGGTCTTATTGTTCTTCAATTTATGTTCTTTCATGTGTTCTGTATGGTTAGTCCTTGAATAGGAAGACCAGAAAAGTAATGACAATGAATTATGCCCTTCCTCCACACAGTGATGTTAATATCTGTTCATTTATTATTGTTGTTATTACTACTAATAATTATTAATATTACTGTTGTTGTTCTCTGAGGAGATATGTTACTGCCAAAATGGGCAAGACCAGAAAAACAATGACATGAATCATGCCCTTGATCCACACAGTGATGGTGATATTTGTTATTTTATTATTATTGTTATTACTGCTAATAATTACTAATATTTCTGTTGTTGTTATCTGAGATTCCTTCTTTCCTCAGCTATTTATGAAGCCTCATCATGGTAGCTACTTCTTATGCACTTGTCCATAGTTCTTCAGGC
>JANHZU010002970.1:313500-325129 GCA_032468055.1 Acrochordus granulatus
AATATAAATTCTACTCTGCATGGTGGTAAAAAAAAGAAACCACGTTAGACTCATTTATATAATTTGACGTTTCTGACTGAAAATAGTTGGATGCAAACATAGTTAAAAAGCAGTTCGTAGAAAGAGACTGCTGAAAGAATAAAAGAAGTTTACAAATGAAGGAAGACATCTATTTATAAATTAAGAAGATCTGAATTGTATTCAATGGCATCATTCTCTCATCAGATAGCATTCTTCTTGCTTGCATCCTCCTATTCTCTAGATTTAGGGGCAATTGGCAATGCAGGGAGAGGAGAACCTTAGAAAATCATTTTTCCCAAGTCCACTTCTATGGCAATGACTATTTTGTATCATTATAAATTATTATCATGTTCCATTTAAACTTCTATATTTCATAACTTTTATTATGTATCATCTTGGTTATTTAAATGTGATTCCACATTTTTGCAAACTCTAGTTGTCACAGATGTAGTAAAATGTTTCTCTTTTTTTAAACATTCAAAGACCTTAACAAATTATGTAAGATTTGATGTGTTGTTCCAGGAACCTCATTTGCAGAACCCTCTATTAGCCTTTGGCATGACAGAACTTGCTTTCCCATCAGTGTCTCCATTACTGCTATGGCACTCCCATTAGTGCTACACAGTGGAAGAATAATGGAATGTTAATTGTATTACTTTGCAATTAATCCTGACCTTTCGTTGTAAATAAAATGGGCAAAATTCATTGCAAAGCAATACTATTAATTTGCTAATGTGCCTATGAGCTTATGACTGTTGGCTTAAACTATCATTCTCAGTACTGCATGACAGCATTAAACGTTCTGACTCTGTAGAATTATCAATAATTTAAAATTATCAATTAAAAATAATACAAAAATGCCCAGACTTAAAATCTTGTTTTTATAAACTCTAAATGTTAGGTTTAAGTATATTTTCTGGAAATAATTATTTTAAAATTATTTAATGCTTGATTAATAAATTGCCTGATTTTCAGCCTTAAAGAATAACCTTGGAAAATATTTGTTTTCTTACAAAACAACATAACATCTTTTTTTAAAAAAAAGTTTTGCCTTACTTTATGACAAAGAATGACTGTCTCAATAGAATTTAGGATTTTAAATTTTTACATGCCTACACTCAAACACATAAAAAGGGCTTTGTTATTTTTCTTCAGATCTCTTTTTTTTGCCCAATACCACATTTTGAGCTGAATCTTTTCTGTCAATGCTAAAGTATTTGCTAAATATTTTCCAATAAATATTTGCTAAATATTTTCCGATTAAATAAAACAGGAGACTATATTTTTAAAAAAATTAAGTTTTAAAATAGAGATAATATTAAATATAAAATACCAAACCATAAACCAAGGAATTTGTTTATGTCCTCCTGCTTAATACCTCATAATATATCATTACATAAAACTAAAAATTGGGATTGTTTGGGTAGGAGGAAAAATGCAGATACAAAATTGGAAGTTATCAAAACTGCATAAAAGCCATATTTAATTCATATAAAAATAATGTTTTCTTCCTTTTTGGAATATTTTGACATTTTTCACCTGGCCTTCAGGAATTGTTTTTCTAGACAAAATTTTCATTGTATCTTCATAGAAAATGTAAATTATCTTTCAGTGGTTATATTTTACTTTTAACCTTCTTTCAAATGAAACAGCACAACTCATCTATCAAAGCTTTAAGAGAAATAAAATGATTCAGATAAACAGACTAAATCCAGCTTTCCCTTTCATCTTCAGAAGTGATCAGTTCCCTTAAAATACTTTGCAGGTGATGCATTCCACATTTCAGAGTAGATTCTGGGAGACACAGATGCTGACACAGATGGGAGCAGCTTGCTCTTTTAGTGACTGAATGACTTATTAAAGTGGCATAGACCTGTCGATATCTCTTTAAAAAAGACCCTGGGTAGCTTGGAGAGCTTCCTTGCTAGGGTTATTTCAGTACTTTAATTTCATTAGCACGGTCATTGTCTAAAGAGCTGCAGCTAAAACCAAGCTTGTGAATGCTTTTACTTGGTCAATAGAATGTTTTTCTTCACTTTTAAAGTCCCTAATATTTTTATATACATATACAAACACACATTTTTTATTATTGACAAGATTGCAACTCCGGCCAGATACACAGTGACATTAGGAGGAACATCCATCACTCTGAAGTATCTTCGCAAACAAGGGTATATGTCCACACCACCTCCAGTGAAGGAATATATTCAAGACCGAATGGAAGAAACAAAAGAAAGACTCTCAGGAAAAATGGAGGAAACAAGAGACATGATTAGTGGCAAAATGGAAGAAACAAAAGAAAAAATAACTGAGAAAATGGAGGAAACAAAAGAGAGGATAACTGAAAAGATACAAGAAACCAAAGAGAAAGTTTCATTTATAAAGAAGAAAGAATAAGAAAAGTTGGAATGGAAGGTGACATTTTTAGAATATCTAAGATATATGTTATTGCTACTATTCATTTCTATTTTGTTGTAGGTTGACTAGATATTTGAAAGCTAAAAAATAATACTTAAGACTTGCACTGGCCTTAATAAAAAATTACCCAACATTTTTCAGTGTAGGATGTGATAAATACGAACACTTTCTCCACAGTTGAGTTCCTGAAGAATGTTCTGTGGTCGCCCCATCAGTAGCTTGACTGGATTTCTGCACATCTGATGGAGCTAATATTGTTACTTAGCATCATTAATTCACCTTGTTGTAAAATAAAATATTAAAATGGTTAAATCATATAAACAATGTCTTGAAAATTAGAAATTGTGTCAATATTTATATATTCATCAATCCTACTATCTCTAGGAAGATCAGGTAATTAGCTATATTTTCCATATTTCTGTTATAAAAACTTGACTTAAAATGATGCATGAGGCTCAGTGAAATGGTACTAAATGTACTAAATGGTACATTCAGTGAAACGGTACTAAATGCATATTTATATTATGAAATGGATTTTGATTATTCTGTAATTACATTTCATGTCACTGATAAAGCTTTAAAAAGAAAGGAGATCTATAATTATTCATGGAATATATGTTTACATCTCTTTAACTCTGCTTAGTGAAAACTGATACACTGCTACCATTTTTGTAGAAAATCCTTTATTTTTATTAGAAGCTAAACACAACATTAATGTTCTATTGAATGCTATGGATTCATCTCAGGTGAGAACTTTGGATTTTTTTGGTGGGGGAAGGACATTGTTTTGATGACTATGGTTCTGAACATTGACATTCCAGATATTTCTCCTGTGATGAAAGAAAAGGTCAAGGGCAGGTGACAGTATAAGGGATGAAGGCATCAGGGCAAGAAGAACCTTAGAAATAACTTCCATCCGTGTTAAGATCTATGGTTTATATCACTACCTCTATTGTGAGTTGAAGGAATGCTTTCAAAGTGCTTTACATTAATGTAACTGAAACAATTTGTCCAGTTAATAGTTCTACTATTTTGGAACTCTGTGATAATTTTAAAAAAACTGATTTGTTTCTTTCAGTTCTGTTAAAACAAAATCTCTGACACTAGTTAGTCTTAAAAGCTCTTTGTCTGAGAAACAATAAAAAAGTGATTATTGTGGAGATAGTGACCCAGGAGACCATTATGAGCCAAATACCAAAATCAACCTTGCCTACCTTTAAAATAGTTGGCTTAGAAAGTACATTTACTTAATTGGTAAAGTTTGATATAGCATAAAAGCACTGTACCCCTAAACAGTGTTAAAAGAAAATAATGTTGAGAATTGGTTATCAGTACTCTTATCATAGCATTGCTGAGCACTGGCTTAAGCTTACAGTGGAGAGTTGTGTCCCATTAAGTCATTCTGTGTAAAACCATGAAACAAAACCCTGCTGTATTTACACAATAGTTCTTTTGATGAAAGAGATCCTACATTTGTTTTCAAGCACTGTTTTATTCCTGCAGAATACTTGTTTCAGATGCTTAATGTGCAGGTAAGTTTAAAAACTGGTTCGGAGGCTTTCTTGTAAACTTAATGAACATTGTATTCAGCAAATATTCTTACCGCCAGTTGCTATCCTATCATTTCCAGAGAATTTTCACAATGAAAATTCACAATGAAGCTTGGCAGAACTATGCTTTTCTGACCTATGAAAGAGACACTTTATAGAAGGAGGACATCGCCTTGACCAATATTATGTCCATGATTTGCCTCTATAAGCTGCAGTATGTAAAACAGAGTGTTACTCATTTATTAAAGGTAACTTACCATCCTTGTGATTTGCAAGCATCAGCTATTTCTCCTTTAGTAGATTCAGAGCAGCTTTTCTAAATCTGCAGAAGAATGCTAACTTGGAGCTTAGAATTAAATGATTTGGCAACTAGCAAAACTCCATCAAAAGAAAAAGGCACAAAACATGGAAAATATATACTTTGCCTACCAGTAAATTTTAGAGAAGCTGGTTTGGAATTAGGAATATTCCATTTTTGTAGAAACAGCATGTTGGAAACTTGTTCATCATTTCATGGTTACTAATTTCCTTGCTACTGTAGGCCTCTTTTTGATTATATGTGATATAAAATTAACAGACATGCTCAAATGACACAACAGGAAACAGTGTGAGAGATATCCCTTAGGAAAAAAGTTAGTAAAATATTTATCTTTGTTTATTGAAGTAATTTTTTACAGAATAGGTTCTGATATAATGCCAGGGTATTCAGAATGAAAATATGTCTCTTCCGGTATTTGTACGTGATTCTGGTATCAAGAATTTCAAATAATAGAATAGATCAAGAACTTAAAATAATAGTTCCAGATTGATGTAAAAGGAAGCAGTATTGGCCTATTGCTAAACGCATGAAATGGAGTGGGCTAAGCAGTATTTAATGGTATTCATCAAACCACTGCTTGGTTCTTTCCCAAATGTGTCTTCATTATGTTCACTGCAGAGGAATTGTTCTTAAAATAACGTAAAGATGACATTAATTGAATTAAAGTACTCCTGCTACACCACATTGTGTGCTCCTTTTGAATAACTGACTCAAAGTACTTATTAGTTCTAACACCATTTTACCATTCTCCAAACAAGCTGCGACAAATCACATAAGCTTTGCACAAATATTTATATTTCCCAAACTTGAAAGCAGTGTTAAAATGAATTAACACTGGAAATTTGCTTAGTCACATTGGACTTCAACAGTGCTGGGGGGTGTTTCATTGTTGCTCTTTTGCTGAGGGAACCAGCTTTTTCAACTGAAACATCTGGACAGTCTGCCCTGACCCACCGCAACTGCTCTATACAGTTGGGAAAGACTCCTGGAGCAAACTGGGGATAGGGTCTGAAGAATAGCGAGAGCCATGGTCCAAGGATAAAAAGAAAGCATGGAATTCCATCACATATTGGGCAGAGCAGTAAATGTTTTTTTTAAAGTTATACATTCATACGCAAATTCAGGCACACAGTACTGTGCAAAAGTCTTAGGCCACCATCCACTTTGTTTTAGCAAAGTTTTAATGGCCATCATGTTTCAGTGTCTATTAAGATTCAGACAGAAAACACTAGAAATACGTATACAAAATTTGAACAAACACAATTTTCAGAACAAAATAGCTTCTTCAGGCAAAAGTATTACTTGCCACTTTAGCCTATGGAAGCTGTTTTTTCTTCTTCCTGTTTTTGAATACTGCAGATGAACTACTTTACTGTAAAACTGCATTAACAGAATCTTGCAAGTCTGAAAGTACAAACTTACCACTGCCGCTTTTAACTGCCTGATCCATTAGGGTGGATCCTTCCTCAATTTCTTCTGACAGCAAAGCCAGGAAGGGCTTCTGTCTCTCTTGTCTGATTGTTCTGTAGATGGCATCGCTTCTCTTCAGCCCCCAAGACCATCCACATATTGAATTACAAGGGAATGGATCCTAATCACAGACCTTTCATTGAAGTGAGAATTATCAAGACTTCTTATCCAAAGAGAAAAATATGCCTTAGCAAATATCAAAGCTATCAATAGAAAAACATAGATATCTATAAATATCTTGACTCAGTAGTAAAATGCTGCTGCTTTCGAGGTGTCGAGGTTTTGGACTTTTAAAGAGAAGACAAAATGTTTGCTATTTCAGCCCTTTTAGCTGTCAGATTGCTGTCTATAATAGTTATGGACACAAATATAGTAGTGTAGGAATTTTATTCAAAACACGTCAGGCTTCGTGTCAGATGTATTTCAGCAAATATGTAGAATAAATTATGCATTCCAATCAGTTTAGCTTTTGCTAATTCTGAACTATCTGCAAATAATATTCCAGATTTCAGCTTGTAAACAGTGGGCCAGTGTATGTATCATTTGTACATATTCTGCATCTTAAGTTCTACAGAACTAGTATGTACCATCCAAATGCCATTATCAAGTGTTGCACAAATCTCATTATTGATACATAGGAAAATATGAAAGTATATTATCTTCAGGATTTAAGTAGAATTCTTGTGTTTTAAGAAACTAGTGGACAGAATTGTCTTTGCATTGTGCAGTCCACTGCTGATTTGGTAGAGTATTTCCATTTTGGTTTTTAAGAGCAAAGGCACAGTAATATACAGGTAGTCCTCATGTGATTAATAAAGCACCACTTGTAGTTACAGCATTGATGAAAAACCAATACTCACATTTATGACACAGGTCCATAAAGCAATGCTTGCCATCACTGACTTTACTAGATTGTTAAAACTTTTGAAATTAATTCTCAAAGGTTATTATGATATGCTAAACTGATAAACTGTCCAGCTCTCAATGACTCTGGGCAGTTACAAATAAAAACAAGAAAAATGTGGTAGATAAAAATGAAGAATGATAGCACAGATGATAGAAAAGAAACAAAACTCATTCCAAAGGAGGCTTCACAAGGCTTGGGCTAGGAGCCAGGTCTCCAAGGCCCACCATTATAGGTGGAAGCTGTCCAAATCTTATGGGTGGTGGGAGACCTCGTTCCAGAGAATAGATGCTGCTTCAGCGAAGGTGCACTTCTGCAGTCCCAATAGATGGCATTGTTTAATTGAAGGAACTGTAGCGCACCAACCTTACCAGACTGATATTATGGGAGACAGGAAGTCCTTTAAGTAACCAAACCCCATGTCATGTGGGGCTTCATGGGTAGCAATCAAAACTTGAATTGCATACAGAAGCAAACTGCAACCACTACAACCTGTGAAACAGGTATAAAGGGTATATCAAGAGGAGTGGTGGTGCAGCAGCTTAATAACACTGGAAGTTGTCAACCAGAAATGGTTGGCGCTCCAGTGGTTTTGAGCCCAGCACTGCATGACGGACTGAACTCCCATCACTTGCCTCCAGCTCCTGCCCACCCAGCAGTTCAAAAGCATGTAAAAATACAAGTAGATAAATGGGTAGCCCTTCAGTGGGAAAAGCCAACTGGCAGCGAGGGGAACAGAAAGTCAGCACTGGACCTACATGAGTGGGGTGGGATCCACGGAGGAAGCCTTGGACCTGAACACGGCTGGTCAGCTGGAGGACAGGCTTTAATGTATGTATGTAATTGAATAATTGTAAGCCACGAGAGTCCCTCACAAAGAGAGACTGGCAGCAAATAAATGCTCTGTATAAAATATTTCCATCACTGCTTTTGCAGTTGCATTCTGCACCAACTGAAGCTTTGTGATGGTCTTTTAAGGGCAAGTGGAGTACATTACAATAATGAAGCCATGATATGACCAGAAGATGGGTGACTGTCTGAAATGGATAACTAAGTAAATCTGTACAAAGGTCTTTCTGGCCACACCTGCCACTGGCTACTGAGGAGCTGTGAGTCCAGGAAGACTCCAGACTGCACATTACCCTTGAATGAGGGAAATGTAATCCCCTCCAAGGTCAGAGATGGAATATCCCAGATCTAGGTGCCCCAAATGTCCAATAGCTACTCAGACCTGGTAGGATTCAGTCAGAAATGGTTCCTCTCCATCCAAACCTGCACAACTTCCAGGCACTGGACAGAACTCAGTAGCCATGCTTGGTCAGCCAGGTGGTTGAGATATAATAATGTTTATATAATTCATATTATATATAATAATTTATAAAAAGGCATCATCAGAATATTTCTGATACCAAACTCCAAACTGGCAGATGACTGCACCAAGCAGTTTCATGCAGAAACTGATAAGGGAGAAAGACTAGAACTCTTCAGCAGCCACAAAGGAGGGATATGTGGAACTATTTCTCCCCCAACACCAATTGGAATCAGCCTTGGGGAAAGGAAGAGAACCACCATATAATAACGTCCCCAATTCCCCACCCAAAGAGCCACCCTATAATACTATGGAATCAAAAGTAATGGATAGATATGCACTTATCCAAAAGATAAATGAGCACAAGGATAGATCACGTCCATCCCAATTAAATGTTTCACTGATCCTCTATGTCATGCCCAAGGTCTTCACATCACTGTCCATTTTCAAGATTGGTATTTTTATTTCTCATGATTGGGTGGGGGAGTCACATTCATTTAATATTCTGATCCCCTTTTGCAACTTCACTAAGTTTTGCACTTAGTAAAAAAATGAGCCACAGTCAATGTGAATCTCAACTTTGAGATTGTTTCCCCGTCTAATTAATAACTCAGACAAACACAAGAGATTGTGTGTATTAGTATGAACTTGAGTGCCTTTTGTTTAAAGGTGGTAGGGGGAATAGTGATTAATCATTTATTAAAAAGACACAGTAGTAGACTTGGTTAAAGGGACAAAAAGTGCATGTACACAAACAGGATGCATATTTAAGTAACATAAACAGACAATAGGAAAGTCAGCCAGAATCATACAAGAAGCTGCTGATGAGTAGCAGACTACTAGAATTTGTGAACAGAGGCAGGTTAAAGAAAGCTGAATTAACTAACATCAGGTTAGCCCTACAGAGTTAGCAATGAGACTCTGGGATACTGCATTCAAAGTATTTACTGGGTCCTGTCAATAAAATCTGATTTAAAAATAAATTACCTCGAAGGGGAGAGGGGAGCAGCAATTCAGCCTATAAATCAATCTAGGTTAGTGAAAGTGGATGATAGCTGCACTATATGAGGACTAGGCAATTAAATGTGCTGCTGCTACTTTTGCCTTGTCTTCTCGTGCAAATAGCGCCATATTGTGTGGCAGAAAGCTGACACAATAAGGGAGACTATTTTTCAGTTGGTAAATAGAGCCTAGTAAAATTTTGACTTCGAGACCATGATATATGATGCTCAACCCTGTTAAGCTAAAGGGTTTACCCAAATTATGTTGTCTTTATACTAATGACTCCAAATCAGGTTAAATCTAGATACTTTGCTAAACTACAGGGACTATTAAACAGTTTTACTTGCAAATGCTTTGGAGTTAGGCTGCGTACCCTAGGAGATCCACTTACTTGCCTGTGTTCATTTTCTTTCATGCAACGAGAAAACAATAGAATATTGTTTTCTTGACTTTTTGATATGAATCTCGAAAATTATTTTGAAAAAAATAGTTAAATGCTAAGTAATGTTAAAGTGGGAGGTGTGAGGGACAGAAGCCCAGACACAAAAGGGTTGACAGATCAATAGCTGTTTCCCGATTATGTAGATAGTGGTACATGGCCATTCCTAGTTGGTGGAGTGATTTATCTGATTATTTCCAATATCAAAGATGAGACTGGCGTGCTAGTTAGTTATGCAACCCCTGAGTGGTCAACATCCAACTTCATTAGAGGATGTAGTGTTCAAATTTGGAAATGTGCATAAAAAATTGTGGATTAGAAAAATAATGCAAAATTATTTTTACTAATTTTGTGCAAACATTTTTATAATTTACAAGATGTCCTGGAAACAGGCTGTAATAAATGCATAATTAGTAAAGTGAGAAACAGAAAAATCAGAGAAAAAGTCTCTCCCTTAACAATTTTCTGAAAAATCCTTCCTACAATGAATGAACATGGCTTATTTTAGCTAAGCTTGACAAAGAAATTTGAAGTGCCGGGGATTAAATGTGAGTCAAGCTGTCTGAAGTTGTGCCTGCTGTGTGTATTTTGCTCATAACTTAACAGTCAATACCTGCAAAATTGAAATTAATTAAGAGTAAGATGAAGCTGTTCATAAGGATTTCTTGAGTCTTGAATGTTGCTTAGGCTTATAGTTGAGGAGGAGGAAAAACAGTGCATCTGTCACGAAGAAGCTCTTATGTTCTGGCATTTCACCCAGCAGCCTGAGCAGAAGACAGAGGAGGAAGGATAGAGGAAGATAGAGATAGGAGGAAGGAGATATATATATATATATTTAATGTATGAGAATTTACATGATTAGTCCACCCACCTGCAGCAGTAACATCCTAAACCTTTAGTGTATATTTTCAAACAAACAAGAAATGAGAGAAAAGGTCAAATCTTTATCAGAAATTAAGCTTTTATGTCCACTTGTGCATCTGAGATTTGGGACCAGAGTTAAAAACTAGTTTTAATTAGCTAGATTTTAACCCATAAATTAGTTTTAATCTTTATGGCACCCATAACTTTGAAGGGGGAGAAAGAGAGGCCTAAAAAGTGATGCTTTGAGAAACACCCAGGAGACTTGGGGAAAACAAATTTTTTTTACAGTACTAATTAAAAACTGGTTCATAATATTTTGTGCTTTTCCTATTTCTACACCAGCAATGCTATGCAACACAAATCACTAGGGCTGAGCAGCACCTCAGAATCCAGAGGAGCAAGACAGGGGAAAACATGCAGGGAATGGCTTCTGGAATTCTTTCCAAGCCCTTCAGAGTGGATCTTCTGGGTCTCGTGATCAAGAAGGAAGCAGGAGGACAACTTAGCTTGGACCAGCTGCCAACTTTCCCAGCTACTGATGGACTGCCCGTTCCACAGGAATTCTTGAATGAATTGGAGATTTTGTTTCTCTCCACAGCCCCTTGATGGATATGCCCCATTTCTTCATCATCTTCTCCCATGGGCCAAATTTGGTTCCGCGCTCTTTGGTTTTCAGTCTTTGGTGGACAAGCGGACAGAATTCCAGTCCCTGCCTTTAATTTTCCTCCAATGCACTCTTAGTTAGGGACAACAAGGGGTTTCAGAGTGGGCAGCAGCACTGGAATCACACAACTCCCCTCCACAACCATCGTATGAACCTCACTAAAGCCACATTTGGTTTAAGGTTGAGGTTCTCAAAGTGCACATCACAGCACCACAATAAACTTAAAAGGATTGCCATGGGGTATTTACATTTTTGAGGGAAAAAGCAATGCTCAACATCTGTTTGGAAACCTCATGAACTACTGGACTAGCTTTACTAGGTTTCCTCCCCAAATTTAAACTATGCTTTCAGTCAGCTGTTTCTCTTAAGTCTGCAGTGCCTAAGGTATGTGCTGCAATGCCCCAAGGTGCAAAGTCTGGGAACTACAAAAGACTAAGGGTGCTAACAGTATCTCTGTGAGTGCTGTGTGGCCCTGCAAAATATCTCTGAATTTTTTCTTTTGAGGACAGGTGGTGCTTGGTGCATTTCCCTTCCCATGCATAAAATGGCCATCCTGGGGATATCAGTGGTTTACCTGGCTGTGGCACAAATGCAAACAACTATCAGTTTAAAATAATGCCACTGTCAATGTAATACATTTTAAATTAAGGAAAACTGCTACTTTCAATA